>JBAMYA010093061.1:0-21488 GCA_037176975.1 Arrhamphus sclerolepis | reverse complement strand
TCGTTTTGGATCTTTGGTGGTCTGGTGGGTGTTAAAACCTTGCCAACGAGAGAGAGAGTGAAAAATAAAAAAAACATGAGCAGTGATCTTAAAGAAGCAAACGTTGCTGCCCATCTGGAAAGGGATATTAGCCCGAATTCAAACTACCAGATCTGAGTTTGTAAAGACCTTGGCTGAGACAACTAAGAAAAAACCAAACAAGTGCAGCTCGTTTGAAAAAGCTGCCAGGACAAAAACCACTTCTTCAGAAAAGTTTAGTTTTCCAAAGGATTAGTGAAGAAACTACAAAGACCAATGTCTTTTGGACAGAGGAGACCCAAGTGGAGATGTTTGGCCTCAATGAACAGCGCCACATCTGGTGAAAACCGCACACAGCATGTTAACACAGAAACCTTGTATAAAATGTCAAGCTCAGAGGTGGAAGGGTGAAGACCTGCGCTTATTTTGCATCCAGAGGACATGAGCAGCATCTTGCATGTTGAAATAAAAAAGAATCAAGGTGTTTACAAGACCCAAAGTCGTAACTTAGACGTGACTCAAATGCTGTACACATGCAGATTCATAAACCTCAATGAACTTGAAGCAACTTTGTAAAGAATAATGGACCAAAATTCCTTCACAGTGAGATATAATCTCATACACAAAAAAATATTAATTCAAGTTATTGCTGCTCAAGGTGCTTCTATGAGCTGGTGGATCAAGAGGTTTTTCAGACATCACTTCAGCCACTGTTCAGTAAATAATGGCAGAGTATAATAGGTTTTGCATTTTATTAAACTAAGATTATATTTGCATGATTGTAAGACCTAGTAAGCACTTTGTGGAAACCTTTGATTTAAGAAGCTTTATTTTTCACATGACTTGGCCACTTCCTTTTGATCCTTTTTTGACATAAAGACACCTCGACTTCAGTAAAACATTTAATACTTTTAATTGTATTTTACATTGTGGTTTTATTTGAATAAGATTTCTTCTGTTTCTGTGTTATTATAATAAAAACAACCAAAACATATATTATTTTTCTAACAAATGAAAAATGAACTCACACTTGATTTTGAAGATTTTTTTGTCTCCTCAATTTGTGGCGATCCTACGATGTTTTAATATTTCATTGATCAGTAAAAGAATGGATAATTTAACAAAATCCTCATCAAAAATGAGATTTGCAGAACACGAGAACAAGCACTGAAATTTTACTTTGGTAGATCCTGGAATGAAATCTTCTCTGACTTCTTTCATTTATCTCCATCCATAATTCATTTTCTATCTTTTCATGTGTTGTTTTACCTCCAAACACTACAAATATGGATCTGGTTCTTAACTAAAGGGTCCTGCTATCTCTGATCTGAGCAACTGCCACTTTCTTGTCCCGCGTTGGAGCTGTCCTGCAACACTAGAACTCATCAGGACCACCACTAGAAACCAGTTTTAGTCTGAGCACTGGCGGAGCTCTTCTCTGCTTTAATAAAATTCTCACTTTGAACCGCAACAGATGACTTGAGTTAAGATGGCTGCTGGCTGCTTCTTCATAGGGACGTTTACAGACCACACTCCCTGCCTTCCCACTAATCCATGAGAGCAATTGATGGCATTAGTGGCTCTCTCCTGTCAATGGAACAGGGCGAGGCTTTGCGCATGCTCCGTGCAGTTCTTTTTTTTATGGGGAAGAGGCTCTGTAGCGGTCCCTCCCTCCCTCCCTGGCTGCCTCTTGTCTGACTCCGTCTGGGAAGGAAAGAAGGCTTGGTGCATCGGCGGAGATCTGGAGGCTGTTCGGCAGCAAGTTGACAGATAGTTGGATATCTTGACATCCTTCCAAATATCAGCTGCTAGCCGGTTCTTCTTCATCATCATCGTCATCATCATCATCACCATCGCCACCGTTATTCTCACCACAGCAGCAGTGACAGACATCCCGCAGTGGTAGCGGTCCAAAGGCGCAACGCGACACGAAGCATCGGCAAAAGATGTCTGGCTATCAGGGCAAGAAGAACATCCCCCGTATCACAGTGAGTCTCGCTTGAAAACCGACATAGCTGAGGGCAGATCATGTAAAGTCGCGCGGGCCTGCGGGGTGTGGGTGCATGGTGTCGCTGGGGACGGCGTGGTCCCTGCGCCGCTGCGCGCAACGACAGAACTGAGCCGCGACACGCTTCCTCAAACAAATGTTCTGTATTTCTGATTTACTCGTAAATCTGACTGACAGGAGACTAAAAGCTTTCGAGCACCTCTTAACCAGTGAGGCCACTGAGAGTGTGGTGTTGCTGGAAATGTCACATTTTTTGCAGCATCTTTGCGACAAGTGCTCCGGTCTGGATCGAGCCGAGCTTTGGCTCAGGATGGTTCGGTGCGTGTTTCTGTTGTAGATTCCCACTTAGTTCACCATTCTTTGTCTGCAGCTGAGCTTTCACGCCGGTGGTCTTTGTTACACGGCGGGTGTGGAGGCCGGGTATCTCTGCACAACAACTGGTGGAGCAAATGCTTCCCTGCATCCGCTGCAAAGGCGCATAAGCGGTATTCTCCAAAAGCCCCAACGTCCATTTGGAAAGTCGTATAAAATTATTTTAATGTGTCTTTAGAGAAGGCTAAGACATAAAGACTACTGGTATGTCATTGTGAGGCTTTTTTTTCCCTCCCCTGAATTCATCGCTGAGCTGCAGGGATGGTGTTGGCTCAATGGAAAGCAGAGAATAGGGAGGAGGAAGGGAGGGGTATAAGAAAAGGAGGGGGCTGTGGGTCCTATTTCCTTCCATGTTTCAGCTGTGTAATGAGGGGAGGATGCATGTAGGCAGAGCTTATTGGGATGTCAGTGAGTGAAACAAGTGAGATTTGAAGAACTGCCCAGAGCAAAAGGATCACAGGTGGAGCACGGTTGCATTATATGCACCACCACTGTCAGGAGAGTTAGATCCTACCTTAAAGAAGCAAAAAATAAGTCATTTTGTCACCTGGAAGTCTATTTGTTTTCACTGGAGCTCTTTCAGATTCAACCAGAACAGCTTAAACATTATGTCATTATTAGCCAAAGCAAACCAGGTCAAACAATGATGTATTTTTAGTCAGATGATGAAATTTGTCATGAACATGTCCAAAACTTAAAATACAGTTCTGCAAACTGAAATAAATATCCACACACAAGGACATAGATCAGTCTAATTAAAACAATCAGTGCTTGCTGCTTCACTCCGGGAGGCCAAAATACACACTGAGGGTTATTTAAACAATGGTGTCCATGGACAAGGCCCAGAAGTATTGCAAATGGAAGAGAAAAGCCTCGTATTCCAATTTTACACAAAATATAAATGGTTATTGTGCCTCTAATGGAACCCACTGCTTTCATTTCAATGGTCCAGTTCCATATGTGTCTCTGTTCATAATTAGGAGCATTTTGGACTGAGCTGATGTCATGGACACACAGGTGAATCGTCAGCCTCTCTTCCTCTCAGTGCTTGAGGAGCAGCAGCTGGTTGGTGGAGAGATCAGACTATTAGTAGGTGTTGCAGTCAGACCTAAGTGGATAGACTGCTTATTCTTCAAAAGCGCTTGAAAGAAAAAGTAGGTCAGAGACAGAGCTGATTTCTCCAGATCTTTTTTTTTTATGTATGTCCAGTGTTTCAGTTATATAGTTGCCAGAAAAGAATGTGATGTTTTAGTTGGATGAAGCTGAGTTGCTGAAAAGGGCTTTGGGTTGTGCAGTTGGATCTCTGCGAGCTTCAGGTAATGAAGCTACTTCTGCGACTGCTTGGTTTCTGCTCCGAGCACGAGATGAGCTCATTAAACCAAACAGAGGCTGAAGAGGAGGAAATGAATGTTAAAGTGGATATAAACCAAACAGGAAAGGTCAAAGTTGAGACAAAGGAGCTCAGTGTGATTCACCTTCCTTCATATAGCCCTTGGTTTGGTTTAACTTAAACTGTACGCCAAATCTGAACATTTAAATCGTTGTTGCTCACTCCCCACTCCCCTTGGGCGTAGTGTTGGTGTCCGTTCCTTTCAGCCAGATGGAGTCAGGTCAGCTGCAAAGGCGGGGACGTATATCTCAGGCAGCCCGTATTAAATATGAATGAACCTCTGCAAGCTCACCACCTGGACCTGGAGCTTCTCTGGGACTCCTGATTCAAAGTGGAAAACCTCGTAGGTGCGCCTAAATAAAGAAAATCCAGCCAAATAACTATAATTTATCAACAAATTGCTTTCTTTTTCTTCTTTTTTTTTAATGCGCAAAAAACAGTTAAATCTAAGTCTGACATCCTTGGGCTGATTTATTCAAACTGCTTGTTTGTTCCTATAAAAATCTAAGGAATTCAGATTACCCTTACAGTAGTGAAACAGATAAATGAGGAAAAAAAATCATCTCATTGATTAATCTTTTAAGACATTCTTGAAATGCTAATGTTAAAAGACTGATTTCTATTTTTTTTTCTCCCTGTTTTATTTCATTTAAAATAAATATAATTGAATTTAGACTGGTGGTTGAACAAAAATAAATCTTTAAAAGAGCTTGTGATGGACAGTTTTCCATCTTTTGTCATGGCAACATTAAAAAAAATGATTAATGACTGATCAGTGAATCAGAATAATCAACACAAGCAAAGAAAATATACACCAGGAAACAAATTATGAATGTGCTCGAATTTGAGAGGTGGGAACTTGAGGATTTTCTTTTTTTCTTTGCTGTTTTATTTGATGTACACCTTAGAAATGCATGTATAAAAACATTTTATATAATTATGTTAGCTTGGTCATATAATCAGTTCATTTTAGTTTCAGTATTCAAGTCAGCTTAAGTTATTTTGGTCTCAAACAAAAGCAGTCTGGCTTGATATGTTTGCAGCACAATGACAGATAAAAATACACATGAAAGTGACATGAGAACAGATTAAAAGTGCTGTTTGAGGAGAGTAGAAGCAGCTCTAATGTACTATAGAGGGTTAAAAATAAACTCAGGCAATTATAAGACTGCCCTGGATTAAAGTCTGCGTGGCTCCAATCCTCTGTGGATTAGGGATTTTCAGGCAGTCTGGGAGTTTACCTGTGTTACAGCAGTGGTCCCGGTGATAGGATAGTTCAGTGGGTGTGTAGCTCCTGCATGGCGATCTCAGCTCATGCTGTCATCTCACGCTGTAAAGCAGCCAGGAGCACCGTCTCCTCACACATGTCACACCCAGCACGCTGGCATCCCAATCAGACACCCTCTGGGCTCTGCCTCACTTTTAAAAATAACCCACATAAAGCCAGAGGTTTCCCTGCCTGTGTGTGCACATGAAGCGTGCTGTAATCAGCATCTGAACAAAGCAGGATACTGTTAAGTAACAGACACAGTGAGGGTTTGTGCCTCCGGCCGCAGTATAGTACAGAGAAAGGTCAGTGATGGCATTTTTAGACGGTAGGACAGGGGTCTCCTGCATTCTCATTGAGAGAATATTAAAGGACATGTTGTAGCTTTTTTTTTCTTTTGAAGTTAACACAGTTATGAGGTCTTAAATACCACAGGGATACAGAACAAAAGCATTTTCTTTTCACTTCCAGCCGTGTCGTTACAGTTCTGTTTGTAGCAGCTGGTTTTGGAGGCGGAATCAGTGACTCCACTCAACTCCGATCCCTTTTTTTTTTGTTTAATGTTACAAATGGAGCATGACGTGACATTTGGTGGAGAGAAAAAAACAAAACAATAATAAGCACAACTTTAATCTCTTTTGGGTCTGTAATATCGCCGTAGCCTGCAAATTTGAGTAACTCCTTCACTCCCATATTTCAGACTACGGTGCCCCCAAGCAAAGCAAGGTTTTGTTACCTCAAAGCTTTTTGAGTTTGTAGTTACGTAAGACAGCCAGTTGCTCTCTGGCAAAGAAGTTATTTTTCTTTTTGCAGTGTGCCTCCTGTAAATATAAAATAATGCTTTTATGGAGAAAAAAAGTGAGTGATTAGGCTTGACATGGACAAAGAGAATAAAAATGGTTTGTAGCTGTAGTCACAGAGGACTGCTCAAGAGAACATTTTATGGGAATCTTCCAGTTTCAAAGGTGTGAGTAGGTAACTCAGACTAATTTGATTTAAACGGCTCCTCTCTTCTAATTTGACGTGATGGAATATGTTTACCCAAAGCTCCAAGTGTCTGTTTTATTGATGAAACAGACACTTGGATCTTTTTTTCATTGGTAAAACAGATACGTGTAGATTGTGCTGTATTTTTGCTGCCAGGGTGTAAAGTTACACATTACTCTTCTGTGATTTACTTGTTCACCTCCTCTTCCAGCTATTTTCAGAGACGGGGCCTTCTGTTTTCTGTGTTTTCAATGCAGTTTTTGAGCATCTGTTGAGGTGGTTTTGGTAACATGCAGGTTTTCTGCCCAACCCAGGACAAGCATAAATCTGACCTGGCAGTGCTCTCTACCTGACTTCAGCAATGTTCCTAGGATATTTTCCATGTGGACAACAACACACAAAGTTGCCAGGTTACGTTTTGACTCTGGCAGACCGAGCTGATTTCATCCTGATTTTTTTTATTTCTTTTTTAACTGAGTCATCAAGTTTTTTTTTTCTTCTTTTTCCTGCATTCACTCTTTTCAGAAACGGTTTTAACGATCACACCCTGTCATTGATCTGCCTGCTGTAGCGGGATAATCAATAACTCCACACTGTGTCATCCTTGGTCTTTCATACTGCATCAGGGACACATTATTCTCATCAATAAACTTTATTTATTTTTTAATTTAAAGCTGCTACAATCCATACTTTTATTTTCATTACATGTCACATGACTATCTATAAATACACTGTATCTGTCAGTCCCAGTGGTGGCACTGCAGGTGTAGCTGTGTTTCTCTGATCTGTTGAGCATCTCAGCTTTCAGTTGCTGCTGTTCAAAACTTTCAGCTGCAAAAAAAGAAAAAGAAAAGAAAATCCAACAAATTGCACATTAAAAATGCCCAGTAACAACCTGACTTTAGCGGTGCACCAACACTCAAAGACAGAATCCTTCCTGCATGCTCAGGGTGTGACTCAGTTCTCTGTGGGACATAAAGGGAAACTGAAATCAAACCACTAACTGTATTCCTGTAATATTACTGGGATAATTCATGAGGGCCGGGTCCGGGCCAGGACTAAATATTTGGTTGTTGTTAGGCACTTGCAGTTAACCATATCCTAGAATTCATAAGGAAAAGCTGGCCACAGCACAAAACACAAAACTTTACAGAAAAATATTTAATGATACTGAATTGTTTCAGCTTGAAGACGTATTCAGGTGGCCAATGTGCATGAACAAAAAGCTAAACTGAGGAGATAAAGATGAAAAACCAAGTTGGAAGCAAGAGTTAAGCTTTGTCTCTTTATATCTCACCAGCATTTCTGCTGTGCTGATGATCAGACAGAGAAGAAGGTAGAGCTTTGTGTTGTTTTACAGTTGACAGAACTTTTGACTTAAAAAAATAAAAACTCCAGTACACTGCTTGTGGCTCCATGCGAGCCATTTTTTTTTATCAAGGAATTGGAGGTGGAAATGATAGCGGGAAGAAGGAGAGTAAATGTTATTGGCTTAACTAAACTCATGGACAGCAGATTCCCATGTACCATAGTCAAACTGAGTTTCTACGGTAAATCAGTGAAGTCACACGTTGTAGTCAGGAATGAAAACACGGCGATGTGGTGAGAGTGAACCCACTGGGCTTTGTCCACATCCTGTTTGTGTGCTCTCGAAGAGATTCCCATGCAAGTGAGGTCATTGTCTTGTTTGGCACAGATCCAGTGCATGCAGATACGCTCTTTAACCTCCACATGCTCCGAAAGAAGAAGGAAGAAAAAATGGATAGCATTACACTATAGCTCTGGACAGGGGACATGACATTACTAAAAATACTGTTAAAGCTCAAAGCACATTTTTGATTTTTCAGAATTAACTTGTCAGATCAAACCAGAGTGATTGTCTCATGATATGAGCATTGACTTGGACATGGAGTGTCCTGACAGACTCCAGTGACTAATGTGATAATGACAGTCATGTTGGGGCACATGATTGAATGGCATGTTTGAAAGCAGCAGTCGGGATGAAAACATGCCAGCGGTGGGATGGATCGAAGCGAGATGCGGTCTGCTTCACGCAGATCAAAGACCACCGCATGACCTATGTGTATGAGCTCCATCACTGCTGTCAGAGCGTGGCCACACCTTCGATGAGGAAAACCGCAGAGCCGAAAGTGTGTGTGCAGAGCAATTCTGTCACACTGAAAGTGAATAATTTAATATGCGGCAATAAATAAGAGACTGTTGTGATCAATATGACTGAACCGAAACAGTTCCTGCAAGTGTAGCCGTGTTTGAAAAGCAGATGTCTGGAATTATGGATGGAAATGAGCTTTTCATCATTATTCAACTCTTCTGTAGTTTGAGGCCTCAGAGAGTAAAGAGGACCTCCACTGGTCTGATACATCAGCCTGTCTTTTGGGATATAAAGCCACATTTGGAGTTGGCTGATTAGAGCCTTATCAAGATCATCCTTAAGTGATGCTGTGGGAGTCAGTGCTGGCTGGGGCCGAAGTCCACGAGCATGACAAAGGAAAAAGTATGCAAAGGTGAGGAGACAGAGAGAGGGGCCCTCACATTAACCATTCATGGTAGGGCTGGGCCATGTGATCTTACCTCCATTATAATCAATGAGTGATTATCTTTGTATTGATATATTTTTGGCCTCATAGTTCACTGACAGGCTTTATGCTGCAAATATAATCAACTATCAAAACTGCTATATTTTTCTAATAAAATAGTACATATGTTTGATTTTTAAATAAGTGAAAGGAAGCACAGTATACATGGTCTTTAATTAATTTTTCAAAGAATAGACATAATTGACATAAGCAAGATTACATCCATGTTTTTTTAAATTTTGATTCATTTTTGATTAACTGTTCGGCACCAATTAGTTGTGGGAGTAGTGTGTTAAATTAAAACAGATGAAAACAAAACAAAACAAAACACACCAACAGTTTTTCTGCCACAACTACCACACATCCAAAAATGTCTTAAAAGCACAGAAAACTGAAATATTTCTTGTTTACATGTTCAAAATGTAGACTAATGGAGGAAATTCTAATATCCAACCAACCAAGTAGAAGAAAACTCTTTATTCCATTTTTTTTGTTAAAGAGGATGGATGCAGAATAAAAGCTTCCCTTTCATCCATGTCTTTAAATCTCTCTTCAGAGCAGCTGGTTTTGAGGGGTGAGTCCTCCACTCCAGCGGCCCAAAATAGTGTTTTTTCTGAGGCTTTGAATACTTCAATATGGCATCAATTTAGATGGGAAATATTTTGACTGAAAACCCCAAAATCTGAAAGAAGAAAAAACTCAGTGCCGATCTAGTAACTCACTGGCTGCTGAATGACTCAACGCTTGACTCAGGCCAGTGTTGCAGCTTTAATAAAGATGGTCCCTTCTACACGTCCTGCCTTGGTGGCTTCCATGTACTCTCATGAGCAACCAAATAAATGACAGCGATAACATTCTTCCCCATAGAAATTAGCTTGAAGTGACTTGTTGGGACGCATGAACGGTGACCAGTCTGTGGTCGTGTCCCACCATTTTAAAGAGGGTGGTCAGCGTCCACGCTGAAGGGACCTTCCTTTTGACCGTTCTTCTCGTCTCCACCACATTTCAGCTAACTCATGAAGGTTTTGGTAATCTTTAAGATAGATACATCTGGCTAAGAAGCAAATTTTCATTAGTTATCAAAAAATTTTTGAAGTATAAATGTTTGAAGAATAAATGTGGCAGAATATTCTTCGCTAATGTATGTCTAAAAATGTATGAAACATTAAAAGGATCATGGGGTTGCAAGTGCAGGGTGGGGGCCGGCACCACAGCAGTTGTTCTGGCCGACCAGCAGGAGCAGCTAGTGGCAGCACCTCAAACAGAGCAGCCTTTGTTAGCCGCAGAGGCTGGAGTCCTTGTGACCAGACCACTCCCTTTTTTGAGAGAGAGAGGGCCCAGGCCCCTGTGGTGACTGGGGTGGGGGGGTGGGGGTTGGCAGGGGAGGGCAGGGAGAGTGCAAGAGGAGGGACTTTCTCCTGCATGGACACAAATGCTGAAGCCACAGGCATGGATGATTGATTGCACGGTCCGTCCTTATATTATTTTACTGGTCTCTTGGTCGCTCTGTCACTGCGACCACGTGAGGAGGACAGATGGGCGTGTCTGGAGGAGGGCTGCTGTCTTTGTTGTGGACACTGAACACATCCCCAAATTTTGTTGTTCAAGCAGAGCAGAACTGATACAACAGCGAGAGCAACAGTAAGGAATCTTCTGACTGGGTTTCTGCTGGGAAACAACACAGCCAAGTAGTTAGCTGAGGGATAATTTTATATTTTTACAGCTTCTTTAGAGCTCTTCTGCTTGAGATTTAGTCAGACATTTTCAATTTCTGTATCTCTCACTCAAATCAAACCAAATATCTTTTCACGGTTTTATCTTCTTCTCCTTCTGGTTATGTTTTCCCTGTTTTGTGATGCATTTCTTTCTTTTCTTTCGACACATTTCCCTTCTGACATTCTGACATCCGTAAGCCCTGCTGCTGGTCCTCTGCTTCCCTGCTCCATTCATGAGTTAGAGTGTATGCAGTGTGTTCAAAGCCATCCCTCTGAGTGTTTTCGTCGTACAGCCATGTGCTCTTTATCAGACTGCTGCCTAAAAAGGTCAAGCTGTATAAATGCAGGAGCTTTTGGATTATTATTATGTTGCGAGTGCCAGTTGGCTCCTTTATGTGACATTTTCCCAAACTGCCTTTTATTAAAAGCCCTTAATCCTCCATCCAATAGAGCCAAATCGGATACTTACCCTCATAAGTGTATATTTATAAGTGTCTATAAAATCCCCAAAAACCAAAGCAGCGACTGATTCCCACAGCTTCACTTAAGCCACCTGTTTTCAAATGTGCATTCACTAATCATCATCTCTACTGCCTTCCAGAGTGACCGTCTCTTGATCAAAGGGGCCAAGATTGTGAACGATGACCAGTCCTTCTGTGCTGACATCTATATGGAGGATGGAGTCATCAAGTGAGTTTATTGTTTTTTGTTGAAGCTGCTGGCAGTTTGTGAAAAACCTCATTTTTATCATGTTGACATAGAAGCATCCTTGTTTAAACACGGTCATTATTTTTGAATTGTGAAAGTTGCAAATAAACAAGAGCAGAAATGCAGAATTGTCAGAGAAGTGCCGGCTCAAAGGGAAACATCTGGATTGTCTCTCTAGAATTTACTCTCACTAAATAAAGTACCCTGAGATGACTGATGGTTGGATTTGTCTCAGTGGAAATGAAGCTGAACTTAGGAACTTAATGTACAGTCATCTGACAAAATATAGATCATTCTGTGATCTCAGCATGAAGAGGAATTCCTGTTTAGGATGGTCTACCAGTGGAGCAGGAGTACATTTTTTGCCATGATTTTTGGGTCCCAAGAAGATGTTTACGTCAGAGACCACCTAAGAAAGAAATACTCACACTCCTGATCAATTCCTGCACTTATACAATTTAATGTCTCTCTGTACTCGTAAATGAAAGCATAGAAAGAATAAACAACTGAAGCTGTTTAAAGGAATCATTGACTCATTTATAAACCAAGTTTTGACTCAAATTAGCCTCCTCTGGTAGCTGGAACAGCTGAACACTCGTGGGATTTTTTTTTTTTACAATGGAAATCAAAGATTCTTCAGAAAGTTCCCACAAATGTGTAGCACTTGTAGGTTGTTTGCATTGCTCCTTGAAAATTTTTATTTTTTTGTGTGATTCTGAAATTTACCTTTTTTTTTTTGTTTGTTTGTTTGTTTTGGGAAACCTACCTTTTTTGTTAGCCTCTGGAAGTTCACTAGTTACCTTTGTACCATTTTTAGCTATTCACTGGACTTGGGATGGAAGGATTGGGATGTTCTAAACCTTTTGACCGGTAGTGTACAGTGTTTTTTTTTTTTTCTCTTCAAAGATTGACAGTGTCCAGAGGTCTTCTTGAAATACCTTTGAAATACTTTGTTCGAAAAACAGACACACAACAAGTCTTTTTCAAACATGTCTTCACAGCTCCTCTAAAACTGGGGCAACAGTAGAGCTTAGTGCCAAACACTTCAGAGATACTGCAAGATGTGGTGATAGTGATGGAGGATTTGGTTAATTCTTTGACTGATGTCACAGTTCCCCATAAAAGTGAACCTAAACCGAAAAGAAACTTTCAGACCCAGACCACCTCCTAAAGTGAAGGCGGTGTTTTATCCCAGAACTTTCTATCTGGTAGAGATGTTAAATGAGCTCAAGCATTTGATAGCTTTGTCATTCCATTAATAATATTGATAATCAAAGTGGGAGTTGAAACACTTTAGCAGATCCATCTTTCCATTTTTAGACAAATTGGGGAGAACCTCATCGTTCCCGGTGGGGTGAAAACCATTGATGCCCACGGTCGCATGCTGATGCCAGGAGGCATCGACGTGCACACGCGTTTCCAGATGCCTGATCGTGGCATGACATCTGCCGACGACTTCTACCAGGGCACCAAGGCGGCGCTGGCTGGCGGCACCACCATGATCAGTAAGTTCCTCATCTCTGTGGTAAACTTACAGTCTGGTGCTTCGTGAGAGCGAACCCAAGCTGCAGTGCATTTTTCACCGCAGCGATTCTTCATTCGCTGATTGGATCCAAATGAAACTGTCTTAATGAGATCAGGAAGGAGGCCAAGACTGTTCATGGCTGAATCACAATATGAAACAAACCATCTGGTTTCAGGAGCATCAGGTGGAGATAATGAGTCAGGAAGGGAGCACGCTGCGGAACGTAAAGGCCTCTGATTTTTCCTCTGATGATATAACATCCATCCATCATCTATAGCCACTTATTCTCGTTCTCCCCTGCTTACATAACAACCTTTGATTATTATCTGTTTAAAAGTTGGTGTACTCAGTCTTATTGTCTGACGTAATGACATTCTAACGTATACTTTCAAAGGTCAGGCGTGACAGTGGTTTATTTTGTTAGCTAATATATGCTTATGTCTAAACAGAGCTGAGACTGTGGAGATTAAAGTGCTCAATCAGTCAAACGTCACTTGTATAACATTATTGTTTTATTTTATACACTTTTTAACATGTTACAAATCTTAGATCTGGAATAATGAGGTTATTTAGCTTTTTTTTTTTAAATATAGACCTAATTTACGAATTTTTAGGGACTTACTGTACAATTAAGAATTACTAACTCATTTTCAGCGTCTTTCACTTGTTCCTTTGCTGTCAAAAGGATGTTTTTGTTTTTTAGTAATTGTGAAAAAATGAAAATATCTTCCTGCATGGACATAATTTCATTAGCGTTTCATGTTTTTGTTCTAATTTGGTTTAATAATCAAATCCCTTCCACCAGAAGACCTGATCTCAGGCTGTTTATGAAATAAAAACACCTCTGACAAATGTATGCTAAAAAAAACAACTGTTTTATAAATGAATAAAAGAATCTTAGAATCAATTCTGACAGAAACTGACAACCAGTGAAGACACTTATGGTTTAATTTGAGCTTTCTTACTGGTTTAGTCAACATTTGTACAACTGAATGACTTATTTTTTCTCCACAATTTAATTCTGAATTTTTTTTTCTTGAAACGAAGGCATTACATCATTGTTTCTACATGTAATATAAGTGTGGACTAGTGTCTCTGTGTTGGCTGAAGAGTGAGCGGCTCATGTATAAATCAGTATTCTGATACAGATTTTAATTTCTCTAAATGAATATCCTGATCAAAAATGACTCCCACAAAAGTGTTTTTTAAATTATTCTTTTAAATACAATTTTTATACAGTTTTTCTGCTTGGGTTCAGTGCAAGGGCTTGGAATTGCTGATTGCTCATTTAAAAAAAAGAAAAAAGAAAAAAGAAGAGGTCAATAAAAGGAAAAAGAAACCAAAGCTAAACAGAAGCTTAATCTCTGCATTTCCCAGTGGCCTTTCCTCCTGCTGACTCAGCAGTTACGCCGTCCTCTCCCTGGCAGCAAAACAAACTCCCCGCATGCCGTTGTCACCTCGGGCTGGGAGCTGGCTGCTGCCGAGGTCCCACAGGTCTGGGACTTGGACGTGCAGCCGCCACTGACGACTGGCGCCACTGCACAGATAGGACAGACGCGACACTTTAGCATTAATTAAATTACACGCTGCGTAGCACCTGGCACAGACTTAAACACATGCAGCTGAGTCCAACGTGAACATTAAGACGTTTGACTTGGAGACAGCTATGTCGCGTAAACATCCTGTACTTACACAATTAATAGTCCATATTGATTTTATATAAAGTGATTTAGTTTCAGTCATAGTGTGAACAGTCATATGGTCACATCTATATCAATTTAAACTGTGATATTTGTCTGCAAACTATAAAAAGTAACATCTTTAGAGCCCAAACACTGGGAATGGAAACTGAAATCAAGATCTGCATGCTTGTCGCTCTGGCTTTGATGTGTATCCAGTACATCCAACATTTATGTCTCTGTATGAGGTAAAATAGCCACATTCCACAGCTGACCAGATAATACTTCTTTCTCCTATGAAATATCAGCAAACTGTAACCCCTAGATGCTTAGTGACGTTTCAGTTTCCTCATGTGTCGATTACTGTAATGTTTTATTCTCATCAGTCAGTAAGTCTGCCATTAAATTGCTTGAAGGCAATTCAGGATATTGCAGAAATATTATTCATCATGTTAAATGAACAGTCTCACGTCATCCTGGACTCCACTTCCACGTCTCTGCACTCATGCTGAAGATGAAAAACCTCAGAACGCCGTGCCTCCTATGCACTTAAGACGCACAGCGTTTAAGGCATTTAAGGTTTTAGGCATTTAAGGTCATTGCTCATGTAGCTATCACTCTATAATGCTCACTAAGTCTCTGATTCTTTCTAAAAAAGAAAAACAAACAATCAAAACCCTTAACCCTTAAAATCTTTTAATAAGGAACTTTGGGTAAATAGCAATAAACCATTGTTTTCTTTTAAAGGGATATGCCAACATTTTGGGAATTAACTTATTTGATGCTATGCAAATAAATTGACTTGCTTGCTTCCTTAGTATTCACAGATAAGATTTCCCTGTAGTGGTCACCTGACACATTTGGAACATGTTTGGCTCTCAAATATTAACTAAATGGGTCTGGGTTGGGTCTAGACTCATCTGCAGGGCTGGGTTTGGGACAGTTACCAGTCTGAGTCACTGCTTTAGCGGCTGTCTGACTGGTGTTTCTTTGTGCATCCAGTTGACCATGTCGTACCTGAACCTGGCGTCAGCCTCCTCTCGGCCTTTGAGCAGTGGCGTGAATGGGCCGACAGCAAGTCCTGCTGCGACTACTCGTTGCACATCGACATCACTGAGTGGCACAAGGGGATCCAGGAGGACATGGAAACACTTGTGAAGGATCATGGTAAAATAAACTCAAAGTCACACTTGACTTCTTCAACATAATCTCTTTTACCTGCTTAGACAGGTACGTTGGCAAAGTAATAAGTGAAAAAACCTTATGTTAAAGCTTTCACACAGTGGACACATAATGGACGGCTGCTGTCTGATGTAGTTCCCATCAGTTGGACACTACTTTTCATGACGTATTTTGGGACACATCGAGTGCAGAATGTAGGTCAGTGCTCCTCAATCTAGGTCATGGAGGACCACTGCCCTGGATATTTCTGATGTTTCCCTGCTTCGGTCATGCTGATTTGCATAAATGTGTTAATGACCCATTCATTTGAATCAGGTGTGTTGGGCCATGAAAGCATCCAAAACATGCAAGGCTGTGGCCCTCCAGGACCTGGAATGGGGAACACTGAGATGTAGCGTATAACAATTCTCACTACATAACCACACTATGAAGCTCTGAACAAAGGAAGTAGGGGGAGATTTCCATATGAGTGAAGCATAAAGCAATAAACGTGTCAAAGAACTTTTATTTCAAGGGGACTTAATTGCACATAATATGAAAAATTTACAATGATTTCTTGCAGAAAAAAAGGCCTAAATGCATCAGAAGTGGCAAATGCAAGAAAGACAAAAAAAACAACAACAACAACAAAAAAACGCTAGTGGCCTCTAAAGGCTGCAGTGTTCACTACATCCTTGAAGAAGAGGTCCAGTTTGACAGTTTTGAACAATTTTAAAAATGAGGTAGGGGAATTGGGATTTATGTGTTTGAGCTTTATTTCCAAAATGGATTGATGATAGTAATAATAATAAAACATCGTGAAATGGTTATATGATTGCATTTCTGTGATGATTTCATTTGCAGATTTACTTTATCTCAGCACATTGTTTATGCATCATGCACATTCCACGTAATGTCACAGGAATTAAGAATCGGGTTGGTCAATGATTTTTGGTTATTTCTGCTGTTGTTTTGCCTGATGGCTTTTACTTGCTCATCTCATGTTCCTCAGGTGTGAACTCCTTCCTCGTCTACTTGGCTTATAAGGATATTTTCCAGCTTACTGATGCTCAGGTATGGCCTCTTCCTCTTCTCTTTAGGTCCAAAGTTTTTCTCAGCAAGAGCACAGATTTTAGATTTTTCAAATCTTTTGCATTCCCTCACCTTGATACTTTTTTTTAAACATGATGTTGACAAAAGAGCAATTTTCAATACAGTGCCAATGTTTGGAGAAGGTCCAGTGCAAAGTAATCCCACTTTGTCCCACATACACGGTGATTTGCTCTGTTTTGGAGCCAGAACCTAGTGGTCAGTTGTGGAACTGCAACAAAATGTACTTCCTGGATGAGCTTCAACCTGGAAGTGTGATGGCTGGTTGCCGCTTGGTCTTACACAAGGGGCTGACAGGTAAACTTCCCTTTGTTTTACTGCCCCCATGTGGTAAGGCAGTGGTATTACTACACCAACTGGCTTTAAATTGTTGATGCAGCATGTAATAACCAAGCAGTAGAAATTACTTTTAAGTGTTTCCTCCATCGTTACAAGCAGCGTAACATAAAATACTCCTGAAAAATGTGTTATTGTCATTGCACCAGAAATGTTCAGCATATTACGTTTATATACGTTTATTCCTGCAATGTGGGGACATAGAGTAGTAACTTAAAGAACTTGAGCTGGGACTGGTAGTCAGTCTTGCATCATTTTATAAAAACCACATCTCAGTCTTTGATTTTGTTAAACGCTTACAGAGCGTTTTGTCTTGGTGAGCCAGCGTGTTTCTGGAGGAGTAAGGTATGAAAAACCACTTCTCTGCGTACATCTCATTTTGAGTCATGATTAAAATGAAAAAATGACAGTTGAAAGCGGCTTTGAAGCACCTCTGTGTTGGTCTTTGCACCTGTGTGAGGAACGCTGGCAAACCGTTTGTAATTTTCTTTCCCATGTCAAACTCTGGTGGCTCCATTATTGCATGTCTGGCCTGGCAGCTTGGAGGTGAAGACTCCTGTGAATTCATCAAATTGCGTAAACAATTAGTTTGTGGGACACTTGCATGTACAGACTGTGTGAAAATCACAGCAAGCTTCTTAAAAAGAAAAAGAAAAAGAAAAAAAATCCTACAAATATAAAGTGGTGCTATTACCCGACCAATAACTTAATATCCTAAAGGCAATTTAAAGTTGACACATTTCTTAAAAAAAAAGAAGCTCAATAACTTTTTAATTTCTAGTTTTCACTTTTTTACACAAAAAGGCAATACTTATTAAAGCACCCTTTTCACAGTATAACAGCTTTTCAATGTTTTCAGTTGTGTTTTAGATTTCTGTCCGGTGCATCTTTTAAAAGGCTTCTAGTTCTTTGAGATTTTTGAGATGCATGCAGGCACTGAAGTCCATCCAGAAATGGCAAAATCTCCACTAAAGCAGTTTATTGTTTTTTTCTGTGCACATCCTGTTTTCATTATCACCTTTTCTTTCTGCAGGGAGTATAATATCTGGTTATCGGTCTGAATCCACTCTTATTAGTGAAATCTAAATGACTCTAGTCAGTTTGTCACAACACGAGCCCATATTGTGATCACTCCACCCCCATGCTTAACAGTCAGACAGGAACTCTTCATGAAATTCTTCACTAGTAAAAGCCTTCAAGTGACTCGTTCTTCAGCTGTTTCTGTGTTGTTTCGATGTCCATTTGAAAAATTCTACATTGTTTAGGGCTACAGATAAGGTTTTCTCCTGCAATATATCTTATTTATATAGCGCCTAGTCTCTAGACGCTTTACAGAGACCCACACCAGGACCCCTGAGCAAGTATTGCTATTATAATTATCTATTAAGCAAAGAAACATTAAGTAAGACACAATCGCAAGTAAAAAAAAAAACAAAAAAACTCCTCTAGCGTGAGAAAAACCTTTAAGTCAAGCAGTGGCAAGTAAAAACTCCCCTTTAGCGGAGGAAACCTTTTGTTAGGTTTTCTGTTGACGAGGACCCGTTAGCAGACAGTACAGTTCAATTATGAGCTGTTTAATTCAAAAAAGATCCAAAAGATTGGGCCAACTAGCAGACAAAAATCCAAACACAGGTTATTCCAAAAACTGTGAAATCAAAAGCCAGACGTAGATCAAAAAATTCTCAGTCAAGGTGTCGAAGTAACAAACTTATTGAATACAGGCATATAACTAACAGACGCACTGGGCTCATATACTCAAACTAATTAAGGTAAACCAGAACACATGTGCTCAAAAAAAAATGGAGGGAAATCAAGGACAGGAAGAAGGGTGGAGCCAGAGCATGTTAGTTATACCAAAACAGAAACAGAAAGCACCTGACAACCACCACATGATGCAAACTTAAGGAAAAAAGAAAATAAAACACACACACACAAAAAACAAGCAGAACCACTAACACCTTGAGCAGGACCTGGTTTATGACTCGTAACTCATGACTGCATGACTACATGGAAGACTGTTTACTCCTTCAGAATATTTTGCCACTGTTTTGTTTTTATTCTTTTTTTTTTAAACCAAGTCTACAAGAAGCTCATTTGACAATTGTTATGAAGGGGTAAATGATGCCATTTCAGAGTTTACTAATAAGCCTTTTTTGAGGTCTTAATGAAATGTGTGCAACATGATTTGGTTGAAATTCTGCACAGTGGCAACTACAGTCTTTCTCAGCTTTGTTCATAGTAGCGGTGCACTGAGTCAACATTTCTTCCACGGCATGTGCCTCTTTTCACATGAATGCACAGCTTTGAGAACATGAATTTGGACATAAATTATAGACATGGTTCCTGAACATGTTATTGCTGTTAGCTAGCCTGAGAACTCACCTCAACATACGTGAAACAGAAAGAAATTAACTGGCAGTTTCACTCTCTGATACACAGATTTCATCCTTCTGCTGTCTGGCAGAGAATCAGTTCTGACTCCTGTCTGGTCATCAATCACACATTCAACTGGTCTTGGTTGTGAAAATCAGCCTTTAATTATTCAGCCACTATTTTAGGGTTTTTGCAAAATAACCTGCTGTTGTTGTTATTATTAATATTATTGTTTTTATCATTACTATTATTCCTGCTTCGTGGGTCTCCTGGAGTTTTGGTCCAACGCTGTGCAAAATGTGACGCTGTGTAGAAAATTAAGATTGTCATTATTGTAAAAGACTAGATTTTTTTTCTGAAATGATGAGTAAAACACAAAATCATGAGCAATGTTATATATATTTACATATATATTTTCCAAGAAAATCCAAGATTTACTTCCGTGAGAAAGTTTCATGAAGTTCTCTGCTGAATATGAATAAAAGAGGAATCTAAAAAAAACAAAAAGTGTCTGTTTATCACGTCAAATCTTGGCCAGGTCGAGAGGTATACACAGAAATTATGAATGCTGTGGAGTCTGAACTTCTGCCTTTCTCTTTGATGCAGATTTACGAGGTGTTCAGCGTGATCCGCGACATGGGAGCCATCGCTCAGGTTCATGCTGAGAATGGGGACATCATAGCTGAGGTACAGTATGTTGTGATAAAAGAGGATAAACAGGATTAACTTCCATTTAAAATGTGAAAAAGGTGGAATACACATTTTCACAGCCCTGAGTGTCTCAAGGTGATGGCTATAGCCAGCACTTTGAGCACAAAGTCTGTTATAGATCATATTCACAACAATCATGACAAATTGTTTAATCCTTTGGTTTCGATAGTCAACAGATGAAGAGAAATATTCACGGCCATGTTTATTTTCACTGTGAGCACCTCCACACAACTCAACACTTCATGTTTTCCACGATATTTCTTTATGCTTTTGTGTGTCGGTATGTTTAGGAGCAGCACCGGATCTTGGAGCAGGGGATCACTGGGCCTGAAGGACACGTGTTGAGCCGTCCCGAGGAGGTGAGACAAAGCGTCAGCACTGGTGGACACTGACTGATAGCTCTGAAGACTGGGTCACGTATTGTTTTGACTTTGGTGCAAGGGAGGCCAGCTTTTCTCCACCTTGTATTTGCAGAAGTCATTGCTCTGTTAAAAGAAGATTTGACCTTCAGCTTTTACAGCTCTTACTCTTAAAATGTTTGACAGTTTTAGATTGAAGCTGTGGGCTTTTCATTGCTTTGACAAATGACATCCTCATCATGATCCTCTTTTACAAGGTGAATATGAATATTCTTAGCATTCTTAAAGCATTGTACTTTCCGTCAAGGGGGGCCAAAGCAGCAAAGTTCGCAATATTCTCCTTTCTCAGGTTAATTGGGGGGTTCTGAGAACTGGGCTGGCAACCGGAGGGTCACTGGCTCAATCCCCGGCCGGTACCAATGATGTGGGCGGGGGGAGTGCCTGAACAAGCGCCTCCCCACGTCCACATCCATAGATAAGGTGCCCCTGAGCAAGGCACCTGAAGCCCCCACCTGCTCCCCGGGCGCCGCACCGCAGCAGCCCACCACCCTGGGTCCAGCAGCCAAGATGGGTCAAATGTGGAGAAAGAATTTTCCCACAGGGATAAATAGCCGTAAATCCAAAAAAAACAAAAAGTTTCTTGATAGTTAATGATGTTGCTCTTACTAATGATTTCATTGAAATGGGAAAAATGAAAATTAGGGCTAAAAGCTTACAAAACAGTAACATTTAACATAAATGACAGAAAGGATGAACAGTTGACTCTTTTTTCCACTTGGAACACATTAGTCATTTGTTATTCACCCTCTTAAGTGATTTACAGTATTTTGGTTGCTAGGGATGGAGAACAGAGTTTAAGGAAATAAATAACAGCAACACACTCCAGGCAGGGCTGCCAACTCTCATGCTTTGAGACTGAAACTCACGCTTTTGTCACGCTCTTACGTCACACATGCATTTTCTCACAGTCTGAAAGTCTAATTCACTACTGATGATGCCGCAGCTTAAAAATAGGAGACCTTTGCAACAAAATCCAGATGGTATAGAAGCAGAAACTTTGTTGTAAAAGACGGCTGGAAGTCAAGTCAAGTCAAATAGTAGTAGTAGTAGAGTAGAGATACTTTATTGATCCCGAAGGAAATTAAGGTGTCCAGCAGCAGATACATGTATCG
>JBAMYA010093040.1:0-21494 GCA_037176975.1 Arrhamphus sclerolepis | reverse complement strand
AGGGTTTTGTTTGTTTTTTTTGAATGGGTGAATAAGAAACACTGAAAGGACTCTGTCAAATGTAGAGATGATTAAAGGAAGCATGCTATGGAAAAAAAACACTTTTTCATGTGGCCTGGAAAATACATATTTAGGTCTCTGAAATGACTACCAACACAAAACCTTTAGAATAATTCAAACTTGTGACTTCATTTCAGTCAACTTAAGTCTGATGATATATAATTTAGTGAGCTGTTTGGCTTTGCAAAGGTACTGTGACGTTAACAGACCCAGATCAGGGGAGAATATCCAGCTTTACATCCACCCAACTCCACATCATGAAGTGTGTAGTGCAAATATATAACAGAGAATTTAAAAAAGGCTCTTTTTTCAAAGAGAGGGGTGGAGCTGTTCACAATTAAACTCCACCCCCATAAGACTCAAAACCAATGGCAGCTTCTTTAACCCTTATTCCACAAGAAAACAGCAGCCTTGAGGAAGCATTTCCATCTAATTTTGAGCAGAGCTGAGTCCTAATAATGACAATAAATTTACTGGAGAACCAGAGGTTAATAATAATAAAAGTCCAACTGTCTAGAAACATTGGTATTGTGCTATTTCTGGTCTTTTAACCCAAGCAAATCACGTCCAACATCTGTTCAAACATTCAGACATGGCAGTCATGCAGAAAAAGATGGAAACCAAGTCAAAGACATGCACATTTATGAAATCCACTGGGCTGGGTGCTGGTTCCAGTGATGGCAGACAGGAAAAAAACAAAAACAAACTGGAATTGCATATTTAAAACTGCAAGTCTTTACTGCAGCTCATGGACACAGAAGAAGGTTCTAGTGCTTGAAATGTCATGAGAAGTAGATCCTTAATGGGAGCTATTTGGCCCATCAGTTCCTTTTCCACGTCATCCAGCAAAGACCCATGGGATATTTCTGTTGTGTTGATGTTTTTGCTGCTAATCCATAATTGGTCTAACAGCTCATGTGGTGCGTATGAAAGCTAAACAGTTATGACGGTTGCATGGTGTGGGTCGCCTGAAACCAGGATCATGCGTGACAGCCAAAGCCGGCCCGGAAACTTTGAAGGGAAGCAGAGTTGTGAAGAGCGATTCTGTGCGACATTTCTATTTTCCATAGAAAACCAGCATCTTAAGTGTTAAGCATGGAGCCTGGGGACGGTCTCTGACATTTTAGCAGGAAGAGAACAGATCAAACTCTGAACCAAAGAGAGGATCAGTGTGTTTGTCGGGATAAAGAATGATGTGTCACTGATTGTTGTTGGAAAGCAAATATCACAGACCTTAAAAAAACAAAAAAACAAGAATTGCAAGGGTAACAGACATATTAAGGGATTTTTTTAAAAACTTCCATGACAACAGTACAGTGTTATATATTTAAATGGAAACAGAGAACCGGAGGGCTTCAAGTTTAAGATGCAGGATAGAATTTTTTTTTTTTTGTTGGATGCACAAAATATAGGACAATCAGCACTCAGCTGTAATTCAGATTGATATTAAGTGCAACTTGACTTTTTGTGAAGTCAGGATGAGTAACACTCGACATGAGCTTGTGTCAGTAGTGGAGAACCCAACTGCATAGAGGACAACAATGCCTCAAATGCACACTGACAGGATCGCTGAGCATTTTTGAAGTGCTGTCGTGGTGCATGCTAAGAGGCTGTTACTTTAAAGTCCTCAGCATTTTCAGGTGGCCAGTCCAGCAAAGTATGAATGTAGCATCCAAGACCACACTTCAATACTTGGTTCATGCAAAGAAGAAGAAAAAAAAAACAATGTCAGTTGCATTCAGCTGTTGAACTTCATCCTCAAAAAGCTGCAGTGTAGGACTGTTTAATATAATGAGCATATGTGGAATAATAGAAAAAATAATCCATTTATAAAAAATAAATGTAGCAGTAAACAAATAAATGGGCAAGTTAAATGAGAAACCGCATTCACATTCACATTCATTTCTTCATCTGCTGATCTATCTGCATATATTTAGATTCATCTATTATTTTTTAATGGACAATAGAATAATAGTGGTTTTTTTTTACATTTGATTTCTTTAGGATATTTCTTTCCATCAATTAGTTCTTATTCTTTATAAATATTTTTTATTCAAGTAATTTTAACTTTAACAGAGTTGACCTCCTTCTCTTTACAGATTTTATTTCTTTTAGGATTACATGGTTTGATATCTCACTAATTTTAGCTTAAACATCCACCTAAATGTGTTTCTGAACACATAAGCCATTAAATAGGAAACCATTTTTGTATGTGCTGGCTTAAAAAATAACTTTCTTTATTGGTCACAAACGTAAGATACAGTGGAAGACTTGCAGAGCATGTCCTTTAAATGTAGGGATATAATAATTAATTCAGACCTATGTGAAGTGTATGAAGATGGTTTTGTGTAGCACTTGCATCATTTCTATCCACTTGCACTTGTATCCAAACATATTAAGGAATAAAGACGTGTTTGCAGCCTGGAAAAAAATCATTTCATCTATACTGTCAGTCGCAGAAGTGTGATTACCAAAGCGGAAAATGCTTTAATAAATTAAGAAAAGGGATATGGCCTCATCATGTAGTCCATACAGGTCATTTTTACACCAGTATGATCATGAGTTGATGACTTATCTACAATGTAATGTTTTTATGACAAATTATCATCTATGATATGAATAGAAGCTCTGAAAAAGAGCCTCCTGCACTACTCTTGTCGTTAAAATACTTCCCTCAAGTGATTTCTTTTCTACTAACAGCTCTCTATGACGTTGTAGAGGTTGGAATTTCCTTATGTGATCATGGAGAGAAAAGAATTCAGAGGTTGATTTGGAAGTGGAAGTTTATGACTGTGCAGCATGGCAGCGCTAACTAACTGCATGCAGAGCCTGAGAAGAAACAGTTGGTTTCGCCTCCTGGATGAGGAGGTCCTATGGTTCGTTTTCAGCTCTGATCCATCAGGCTCGGTAATGAGATGTCCAACGTTAAGCTGTAAGGATAACACGTTGAAGCATTTAAACTGTATGTGTCTGACAGTGTTCATGAGCCATTTGCTCTGCCCATCCAGGGTTTCTTCCACTCAGAAATATATTCAGAAAAAAATATTGCAGGTTTTTGTTGTAATGGTGGGAGCAAAGTACGAGGTGCCAGCGATTAAAGTTAGATGGTTGGAAATAACCATAATATGGTCACTTTGAGCAAAAAGCTTGAAATGAATAATTCATGACTAAAGCTGATTTTTATTTTTCCATAAGATGATTGCTCATTTACAAAAGTCAGTGGAGAAATCTTCTCATGCATCTTCGCAATCTCTGGATGTCTCTGACATGTCCTAAGAACCAGTAAAATACCTCCAATCACAGCTGAAGAACATCTGCTAGATAACATGTCCTGCCCTTCTTTAGACTTTCCATGACTGCGCTCTGCTTTAATCATGCTCACAAAAACAACTGCAGACTTGTTAATACAGCTGAAGGCTGTTGGGGAATAAGCGAAAAACAACAAAAAAAGTCAGATAAGCATACAGATGAGTTTTTAGGGAGGCAACAAAGGCTTCAGTTTGTTGCACCCCAACAAGGCATCATTGAGCTTCACTGAGCTGGAAATTGTTCCCTGCTATGGTAATGCACTCTTTATATGCTATGTTTCTGTCAACATTGCAGCTTATTCAAATGGCTGAATTAGATCTGAGCACAGTGCACACACCAGTACAAACGCTGCGTCAAGAGCCAGGGTTTGTGATAAAAATATGTCAAGATATAATGGTTGCAAAACTAATCCAAGTCCCTTCATACTGGCACTGTCAGATTATTATTACATTTTTTTTCTTTATTTGATTTCAACATGAACTTGGGTTTCTTTAATACTTTCTCACATGAACAAATCCCTGAAGGGCTGCTGAGTTTCAGACAGCAACTTGTTTCCCTGCATTCAACCTAAGTTGCTTCTGGATACCTTAAAATGTGTATGTATGAGCTTTCTTGAGTGTTTGTCGGCATATCCAAAAGTGTGTGTGTACATTTTGAAGGTGTACGTGCCACGTTCGTATCCTGTTAGCATGTGAGCATGTGCTGTGTACAACCCGGGCCAAACTTCCACTGTGGCGAAAGGAATGACGAGCAGAAGTCTAATGGTATTTTCCATTTGGTCGCAGTGTGAGGCAGCTCACTGAGGAGTTGTGCAGACGGCCATGAGGGGAGGACGGAGGGTGTGGAGGGAGAGGGGCTTCAACACAGGAGGAATGACAAAAGTGGAAAGTGATTTAAAGACGTAGGACCCGAAATAAAGGGAGCAATCAAGCTTGTGGACTGAATGATTGGGCAGAATTACTTAGCCGGGAAAATAAGCATGGGGATGCAATCTGAAAACAGCACCGATGGGAGCGGGGATTTGCAGCTCTGCACAGAACTGCTAACAAATGCACAACAAGCTCATATTAAAGACGACGAGCAGTCTTTGATGATCAGTAGCCGTTAATGACAATTATTGTTAACATTTTGTACAACTCAGGGTTAGACGGCACACAGAACTGAGAAAGAGTCGTTAAAGTCTCACATGAGGAATATCTGCAAATGGCTACTATTCAGGAAACATAAAGGCATGTGGCTGTAAACCCACCAGTCCATGGTGACAATGGTGTTTTGCTACATTGTTGTTCAAAAATACTTCCTTCCCTTCATGACTTTAAGACTTTTAGAGAAAAAAACTTGAGAATGCTGATACCCTTTATGTAGAACCATTTTTAATTGAAAGGGGGGCTTGTCCTTATACGTCATTATGGACATCTCTCTGCTTCAAGACACATTTTGATAGGAGATTCAAATTCTTGAGGAAACCATCAGAATTCTAGAAACAAACTACCAGCAACCACCCGGGATTCAAGCTACCAGGTCGAAGCACCATCCCATCCTCCCTCTTAATGTGTTTTGTCTGAATTTATATTAGTTCATTTGAGACAGGGAATGTGTGCATTTACCATGAAAAAACTGCTAATTGACTTTATTTTGATTACTCTTTTCAGGGTGGGAGGATGTCCTTTAGTTTCAACACATGCCACTGCCATGAAATGTGTTTTCAGAAGAGGTTGCAGCTGTTTCACAGTTTTCTGTCGGTCCAGGTTGTCCTCCTCCTCCTCAGGCCTCACATCTTTCTCCTTGTGGAGAACTATCCAAACCTGAACTATCCAAACCTGAACTATCCAAACCTGAACTATCCAAACCTGAACTATCCAAACGTCATGTTGCTTTTACTGTAAGCTGTGAGTATAGGTAAAGGGAAAAATAATTTTTTAAGCATAAAAAAAGCAATATTTCTTTTCACACTATGTAGGATTGAATCTATTACGCAACCAAACATAAATATATAAACATTTGTATGGGCTACTGTCCTTAAAGTTAAATCTGTGCTTATAGTGGGTTCATATTTATCCTACAGATGTCCAACATGGAGTTTTCTATCGCTGTTACCGACTATTAAAAACAGATGATCAATTAGTCACCTATTAATTGCTATATTTCTAATATGATCTGTGTGTTTGCTGCTTACATCTTCATTATCAGACTGAAAAAAGGCCATTAAAATTTTAATAATAAAACAAGACGAGGAGTGACTAAGACTCTTGTACAGTGCTGTACAAGTATGTTTGTGTGTGTACGTAAAAATTATGATAATCATCAGCGTACAAGACAAATAGAGCTCTGGCATTCGGTGACTGCTGCTATAATTACGATGTGTGACTAACTTTCAGGGGGAGTTTTTCAGGGCCAGATTGTTGACGTGAGTCTCCATTACCAGGATTGACCCCGCTAGAAAGGCTTGCAGGAACCTTGATGGGGCCAGAAAGGTTCCTGTGGTGGGACAGGTACTCAGAGTGGCCCTGATAAACTTCTGGATGGGATGGTGGTGGTGTCGACTCGCTGACTGGGTGTGCTGTGGACAGATCCTGGTTTAGGTTTAATAGTGCCCACTTCACGTACGAGTCATCTTTTCTCATTCAGCGCCACCGTTAAACATTATACAAACAGCAAATAAACCCTACAATCATCTTTAGCTTTTCATGTCATTTTACTTTGTTTTTTTCTACTTTTATTTTTGTTTTTGCTGACATCTTCTTTTCTCCTGTTTTTGACGGTTGACAAAGAGTGAAAGCGTGCACTACTGCCACCATGTGGTCTGGAATTGTAGTCTACATGCCACAGGCTCTGTCACAATAAGTGGAGACACAATGGCTGAAAGGACTACGGAGGAGGTCGTGGCAGGTCGTGGTAGATCGTGCAGGTCGTGGCAGGTCGTGGTAGATCGTGCAGGCCGTGGCAGGTTGTGCAGGTCGTGCAGGTCGTGGCAGGTTGTGCAGGTCGTGGCAGGTCGTTGCAGGTCGTGCAGGTCGTGGCAGGTCGTGCAGGTCGTGGCAGGTCGTGGCAGGTCGTGCAGGTGCAGGTATCCTACACTTTGGCCATGGCATTCTTCAGATTGTTTGTGTGTGTCAGTCATGTGAAACAATAAACTCTAAAGCAAGATAAGTAATCTGATTGGTTAATTATCAGACTTTCTTATTGTGATTAAGGGGTGATTTCAACACGTAAGTAGTTATTTTCCCTTTAAATAAGCTTCTGCGGCGGTTTGTTGAACACTCCAGAGCATTATGTGCTTCTGTTTGAATTTATCCTCACCCACAGATATAAGAGATATTTGTTTTGTGTATATGACTCCCATATGACATGCTAGCATAGTGCAAATTGCTTTATACTTGTTTTCTTTTGCACAGCATTTGTTTTAACTTGAGTTTTACATGCTTTATCTTGGCCACAGAAAAAGCACTAATGATACATTTTTCATGCACAGCCATTTGTAAATCTTATTTATGTTTAGTTCTGCAAAAGGACCATGTAGGGACAGAGACAGTCAGGCTGAAGAAGTAAAAGGGAACAAAGTGGAAAACACTGGTACAAACACAAAATAAAAGATGTGAAAGTGGAAACACAAACACAGACAAGCCAGCAAATGATAAGGGGTTCACACAGAACAGGGTAATGAAGAAGACAAAAAACAATCACAAACATGAGGGGAGAAACAATAGAAAAGAAGAGGCACACAGTCTTTTCCTTGATTGAAAATGTCATTGGTTGAAGGGGAGATGGAAAGAGAAATTCTAGTGAAGAGCATCTGACTGTCGTCACACGCAGCCTCAGTTGGCTCTGCTGCACTGAAATGCACATTTTATAGCTCAAAGATATACTGAAAAAGGCACTTTGGATACTATACTGAACAAAATCTTAATATTCTTAATGCTTAAATCTTAAAGTTTCACGGAGGTTGCATCATCATTGAAAAACTCTCAAACATTATCTGCTTGGCAATGGTGAGATCAATTTAAAAAGACACAAAACTGAAAAATATTGCTACTATCAATAGTCCTCATATTAGCCAACATGAATGCAGTTGCAGTAAGTTGAGGGGCAGCATACGCTCCTTTCCTTTCATGAAAAAATGCTCCACATCATGCAGTGCTTAAGGAAAGAAAAATAAAAAAAGCTCATCTTCTTTCCTTGGCATTTCCAGAAGTCAATCAGCTATAATGACAGCTATGTAAATGCTTCCAGACCATTTTATTCAGTCACAAAACCTTCCTGAGCAAAAAAGGGCCATTTCTTAGACCCAAGGTGAGAAAAAAAGGAGACTAACTACAAATAAAACCAAAGTCCATGACAACACTTTTAAGTAGCCATATATGTACTAACAGCACTTAAATCCTCTCCTACCAGCTAACACTTGTTAGTGAAACCACCGCGAGGACTGGACAAAGTAATCCCAGTACAGCAGAAGCCATTTTCACTTTCACTCAAGGCCAGGGTTTGTCATGGGATTAGTCCACATAAGAGACTTTTGTCTCTTCATGACTTGGGACCTCTCATTGTTTGCAAGAATTTATTACCTTTAGCGGCTGTGAGTTTGGTGTCATTTCAGAGCCTATTGTAATTGAAATAATTAATAATTAACCAAAACCCAAAATTTGAGAATAAGAATCCAAAATCTGCAGCCGAGACTTCAATCACCTTCCACTTTTCTTCTGTCGGTTCTAAAACCATCTCCGATTTCAAATCGTCTTTCTCAGTTTCGCTTTTTCTTTTTGCATTTCTGAAATGAGTGTCAAATCAGTGCCGCATCAATCAACAGCAGAGGAGGTGGGACATAGCTGAGATCTAGTAGCTCATTGGCTGCTGAATGACCCAGGATTTTATACGTCAAAGTCAGTGTTGCCCATTTGGTGACTTCTTTGCTGTATTTAACGAGTATTCAGACCCCTCTAGCGACTTTTTAGTTTTTCTCTTAAAGCGACTGGTGACAAATCCAGTGACTTTTCCTGGTGTTATTGGGGACTTACGTGAAAGCACATATTGTTACTTGTTACTCATGTTTTTATTTACTTTTATTTTATATATTTTATTGATTCCCCCTTCCTCTGCATTTAACCCATCTGGGGAGCAGTCAGGGGTTTCGAGTGCCTTGCTCAAGGGCACCTCCTCTGTGAGTGAAGATGTGAGGAAGTACTGTTCAGGCCCCCCGCCAACATCATAGGTACTGTTGGGTACCAGCAACCTCCCAGTTACCGGTCCAAGTCCTCGGATCAGTCCTCAGACCGCAGCCCCTCCCAGCTGCAGTCAGAGAAGGAGAAATGATCCTCCTTTGAGGGAACATCTCTGAAAACTGAGATGGCTTTTGAACTGATAGCTCGTAAAACAAAAGTGTAACTGAGAAAGATGACTGAAGTCTCACTTATAAATTTTGAAATCTTGGTTATAGATTCTGGGTTTTGCTTTTCAGTACATTAGCTTCTGAATTGACACTATATGTGAGAACATGTGATGTATATAGATAGCATCCAATGATGGGATGGGAATTGTTAAACATACAATTTAGATTTCTATTCCCAACCAGGAAATGTAATTGCTCAAACCCAACCATGAAGTGACGGACGTGTTCCTGGAACATTTAAAAAGATAAAATAAAAGTGACTACGTACTTGTTGTGTCTTGGTATCAAACTGGAGTCACATGGGAGGAAACACTGCATGTAATATTCTTCATTAGATGCTTGTTCTGAGTCATATTTGAGGACCTAATATGCCATCTGGTTGTTTAGCACTAAGATGTCCAGTATGTTAGGAGACGCCGTCCACATGTCCATATTGTTATACTGAAGCTATGACAAAAAACTGCAGTTTAGTCTAAAGAAGATTAGAGGACTTGCTGTTTGTGAACTAAAGATAAATTATTTGTATTTTTTTGGTGTCATAATTTGTGCCATTTCATAGTTTTGGATGTAAAAGTGTGCACCACACCTCAGTCCGTGTTTGAATGATTCAAAGGAATGAATCAATGAAAAACTTTCTGTCAACAAACCAGTTTACGCATTCAAGCTGTGAACTGAGCTGTGAAATGTCAGCACTGCAGTCTTTTCCAGTTTTTTTTTCTGTTTTTAAGTATAAATTGATTCTCTTTAAAACTGGCCTGCTATAATAACTATTCACTTTGATGCATTAGGACTGATCACAAAAAAAGGAAAAAATAATTTGAAGAGCATATGAATAAAAAGAGATGGGTTAGAGGCTCACATCACATCTAAAACTCCAGAATGCAATTTGCATGGCTCCTCTTTTATCGCTGCAGCCTCCCGATTTGAAACTTCCCACACTGTCGTTCTATCCAGAAGAAATTCTGCAGGTTTGAGATCAGAGACGGGAGATGTACCTGGAAACTTTCTCTTTGTGTCTCACTCCCTCCCTCCCTCTGTGGGCAGAGGATCAGGGCCAAACGCAGCAGTTGGAGTGGAGATAGATGGAAATGTGCTGCACCTCACATTGCCACCCATCCCTGAGAACAAGATTAATCTTCACTCTCCAGCCCTGATCAAAGTCGCTCGCCAACACCACCTCTTCCTCTTTTCATCGCTCGCCCTCTCCCTCTTCCTGTGGAGGACAGTTTCACTCAAAATGAAAATTAGAATTGACTGTGAATAAATTATTTTTTTCTTGACTTTGCAAAAGGGACCAAACGCTAAAGACACTTCACCAGTTCTATACCTGTAGTTTGGTGCTTGTGAGCGGCATGAAGCCTAAAGAAGCAGGAGTAGGCAATATTTAAAGGGACAACACCACAATTTTGGCTCTGAACTTTAGTTTAGGATTCATGAGAGACATGATGCAGCCAGTTAACGCAGCTGAATGATGTCTGCTGAGGTTCAAAAAAAGCATTTTAAAGCAGTCGTTGCTGAGGGTATTATGACTGAGATGCATCACACTTTTGCAGCAGTTTAAGCTCAGGAGGTTGAGGAATAGGTCACAAACAACTGAAACGTTGATGGTTCATTCCCTGGCTTTGGATAGATGCTTTCATCATGAATAGTAGAGTAAAGTAAATAATGAAAAGCTATGTAGAAAATAATTGCTTTATGAATTGATTTGTGATGTAACTTGTGTGAAAGTGCTTGGAGTTACTAGTAAAAATAGAAAAGTGCTTTATAAATGATCTGTGTATGATGGGGCCATCTGATTTCCGTTTTGAAATGGATATTTATCTAAAGACATCTTCTTCTCATTATTATCATTCTTATTTTTCACAGGAAAAGAAAATCTTCTGAGTCATTTAAACAAATCACCATTTTCTTAATTCCAAACTTCCATTCATGTACACAGCACCTGAAGTCAGCTGAATAGTTGTTTTTAAGAAGAAAAATGGGATACAAGGTGTTTTCAAAAAGAAAATCGTTAAAGGGGCCTTTTTCTGTTTTTTTCATTTTTTCCATTTCAAAATCGGACGGCCGACACAATTCTTTTGCTTCTGTTTAATCCCGGATGTGAAATGTCTTTGCAAAGCATTCTGTGTGTCCAAGTGTGTGTATACATGTGTATGTGTATATATATATATATATATATATATATATATACATACACACATATATATATATATATGTATACATATTTACAATATATATATATACATTGTTTTTATTATGTAAAGCACTTTGTGTTGACTTTGGGCATGAAAAGCGCTTTATAAATAAAGTTTGATTTGATTTGATACATTTCAAACTGTGGGCTGTTTTAACAGAAGGCTTTGCATCATTTTTCCATCTTGCCACGTTTTAAGTTCACACATGCTGAAATCCTCCTCCAGTTTCTGCTCTTGTACATCTGGCAGCTCTATGGCATGTTAAACTCTGCAAATGTTCTTTCAGGTGCATGCAGTACACAGTTTATGCTGCCATGTTTGTATGCATGCGTATTAATGCAGTCCTGGGATAGAGTTTGTACCATGATGATGAGAGAACCTGAAAGCTCTGTTCAAGAGGAAGAAAATTCATATTTCTTTTGGGAACGCCGGCGTCAGTGGAGTGGCAGGTAAAATAGAAAAATAAATGCGCACACACATCTCTCCCGCAGCTTGAGAGCAGCCTCCGAAGGGAATGAAGAAAAGAATAACACTGTGAAAATTTCCGTCACTCAGTCGTTTACTGAAGATTTAAAAGTGTCAGTGAGCTTGGCCAGTTTGCCCTTTATTACAAATCTCTGTCTTTTGACACTTTAATCCTCCGCTCCCCCTTAACAGCCGCCAACCAGCTCTGCTCTCATTCTGTGTAAATCTGATCCTGCTTAAGATGGGTTATGTCTAAACCCATCTCTAAATGGCATCACAGTGGGGGTGCAGCTGCTGTGCTTGAAAAACAGAGACGGTAATAATAAAACAGAGGAGAAGAAGGACCACAGAACAATAATGATAATAATATAGCTCTAGATATTGAAGTTATGGGAAGGAGTAATGGAAGCTGGAGTATTTGTCAGAGGCAGCAGCACTGTGTCTTTGTAAACCTTGAGAAGATGACAAGGTGCTGAGAGAGGAGCTGAGGTGTTGATGAGGACGTCTGGAGTAGCAGACGAGGTGCAGGACACGTAGAGGAGTTGTTATACAGTGGTGAGATGTGCTGTAGGTGTGACAGAGGAGTTCAAGGTGGAAGTGGGTCTACATCAAGGATCTGCTCTGAACCCAAGTGGAGCGGTGAGGCTACAGGGAGCATGACGTCTTTTAATGATCGGCCATCATGCAAACAACTGGTAGACTGAGTGAGTGAGCAGCCCGCTGACGCATTCGTATTTCACACGTGACTATGACTGGCAGAAAAAGTAGTTCCTTTCAAGTAGGCCATACTGTGTTCCTGTTAATGATAAAGTACACACATTTACAACAAACGTCAATATCTTAACATGAGAGTCAATTCCAGAACCTAAATATCTGGTGTCAGAGGTATCAATATTTCAGTATTGATCTGCATATCACTTCTACAGACAAGTTGGTCTCACCAAACAACCTGACATGCATTTTTTAAGTGATACTTGCAGAAGAACTTGGTATATTGATCATTAGTTACATTAGTTACATTAGTTTAAAAACCATTCCCTCTCTATATTAGGTGGATATCAGAACTTGATTGATACTGCTGTCTTCAGTTTTATGAGATCATTAAAATCAGCAGCTTCTCACAGCGTTCACATCTGTAGAAGTTAATTTAGAGCCAAAGAGGCCAGTTAAAAACAGCTGGATCTTTAAAAGAGCTCAGCTGACCTGTTGACAAATGATGTGGAGAAATACCGGAAGACGATGTCCACGTGTCATGAATGATCATTAACAGGCTGTCATGTGGTGTCATGTGTGCTGCACTCAGGACTGAATTATTGGACAAGTAGACAGTTTAAAAATGTAAAAAAGGCCACACACCAAATAAATGAATAAATGATAATAATCAGTAATAAATATACTGAATGTTATCTGTGAAAGGCTGTGATACATTATGTTCAGATTTCAGAATTCAGGTACGATTGTTTGGAGTCCCGGACATGATTTCTGAAACAAACTCAAACTGATATTTCAAGGCCTCTAGTTATTTTTTGTGGCATCAAAATAGCATTTCATGTCCAACAATTACCGAGAAGGCCCATTTCAAATACTAATCTGAGAGCATAATTTCTCATTTTAATTTCATCTGGGGCGTACTACGGAGCCCCAGACATGGCATCTGATACAAAATTTAGAAACTGTTGCTACAAATTTATATTCGTTAGTGTTCTGTGTCCTAAATTAGCATTTTGTGGTCTCAAAATAGTATTTTGAAGCCTTAGATTTGTATTTTATGGCCACAAAAGAATTCTTTGTGGCTCAAAATATTTTGTTTCAGCAAATTACTAATTTCAAAGACTAATTTGAGGCTATAATTCCGATTCTTTTTTAATTTAAGTGAACTAATTTTATTTCTCAGATGTCATGTGTGGGGGGCGATACTCATGTGGACAGATAAAAAAAAAAAAAAAGCTGATGCTTCCACGGTGTGGGTTGGTAAACTATTTTTTGCAATGAAATACAAATTTGTGGCCACGCAATACTAATTCATGGCCACAGAATATTCATTTGTGGCCATGAATTAGTAATTTGCCACAAGTTAAAGTTATATTTTAAATGTCATTGAGGTTTCACAGCTGTGTTCCTGCATGTCCACATGAGACGCTGTTGGAAATGAGTAAAAAATGTCTTTACCTGTCAACTCATTTAATGTTTGACTCTCCCGTCCTTTCCTCACTGTTCTTTCATTTGTCCAAGAAGTAAGTGGATTTTCATTTCTTTTCTTGTGCATTTTGAGGTGTTCTTGATCTTTGTTGTAGTGAAAAAGCCCGGGATCGATTGGTTTATAAAACAGTTCCCTCCTGTTGTCTTGATATTGATGCTTCTCTATCATGTCGGCTGCTGATGCTCTTGCACTGCCTTTGTTTCGAGGGGTATTTGTGTTCCTGTGTTTGCAGATGACACGCTGTGTCTCAGAACACTGTCCTCATTTGGAAATTTCTGTTCACTTCAGAAAACCGCTCCCTCTGGAATGCAAGACATCTGAGGGAATCCGATCTTTTCATTTTCACTTCAAGACCAGTGTTTGTACCAGCAGTGCAGTGCACGCAGCTGCTTTCATGTGTCAAAGATCAAAATACTGAGCAGTGAAACATGACCAAAGTGCTGTATTATGCATCGTCTCATGGCCCTGTCTTTCTACTTCCTAACCATGAATGTCCATGATGACCAGAGCATCTGTCTTAATTAATGAGTACAGTTTCCTGCCTCTGTAATGGATTGAGAATGTTTACTTGCTTCTGATTGATTTTTTTTTTTTTTTTATCTTTGGAGTGGGGGAAGCTACAAGACTGACAAAGACAAAGCATCTGAAATGTTTTGTTACACTTGCTTCATTCAATACTTTTCCTTTTCAGGAAGACTCATTGAAAGTGTTTATTGATTCCCCCAAAAAGCTGGGAACTGAAGTTTTTAGCAAATTAAACTAAATTAGAGAACAGTGAATTTGCAGTAGTTTTGAACATTTTATTACCCTACACTTTTTTTTTTACCCCATCTCTACCTCAAAATAAAAAAAAAATAAAAATACTAGTGAGGAATTATAAATGAGAGAGAGCGAAACAGAGAGATCCACACATAGTCCAGTATCTGCATCTCAAAAGAAATTTTGAACGTCAAATAAATACAGTGTGGAAGTCGATATGGTTGATACTGATATTAAAATTGGAATAAAGCCAGTAATAGTTCCGGGTACAGAGGGATAAGATGCAGGATTACAGCCTCCAAGATAATCCAGTTTGATGCTGTGATCATTCCTCTGTTAAGATGCCATTTCTCTTTCTCAGTCTCTCTTTAAACTCCTTGATTTCATTTTCTCCACTTCAGAGAGAAGGAGAGCAGCCAATCATGACCACATCCCTTTCTCAATTTGTTTACCCTCTGCAACGGAAATCTGGCCTCATCTAGTATATGACGAATATAGAATCTGCACACAATCTTAGAAATTAATTTGGGAAACGCTTTGATGAATTAAGAGTGCATCACACAGCAGCATACTGTAACTTAAACACATAATTTATGTGAAAGAACCATCTGGAAGCAGACAGTTGTTTAGGAATCGGTGTTGATGTGGAGACCACACTCTGGGCAAATTTAATTGTGCAACCAAGGGGAACTGATAGAAGAACTCTGACTGCATCCAGAATGAATGAATTTTATGGAGACGGGACTGCATTTTCTGGTTCACATCCAATGGCACTGTCATGCCAATAATTGTTTGGTCGAATAGTCTGGAGTGTGAAGAATGGAATATTGATACACCTGCTTGCAGCAAAAGGCTCCTCTACTCGCTTCAGAATGTCTCAACATTTCCTTTGGTGTCTTTTGTTTCACAGTGGGTCAATTTATCAATTTATTTGAATAGTGAGATCTATAAGGTGCCAGTGTAAGAAAAAGATCTACACAGGATGCCAAAAAAAGAAGTAAATAAATAAAAAAAACAAGACGTATTCCAGTATGCCTAAAATGAAAAAGAAAAACCTGAAGGAGGCTAAAGTAACCACAGAGCCATGGTGAAGTATTTTAATCTTACATTTGACCATGCTTCAGTACATGTATAGTACAATAATCCAGAGACATGCTCTCGAGGAATCTTATCAAAGTGCTATGAGTCACGCTTAATGGAACTAAAATTTCCAACATGCGACTTTCCCTCCAAAGAATCATGTCTGAGTGCAAGAACGAACAGGCAAATTACCGGCAAGATTTGACTGATTGTGAATGTTGCTTAGTGATTTTTCCATCAGCCTTAGGAGCTACTTTTAGTGCTAAAGATACGTTGTAACACATGGCCGAAGAACTTTTTTTCTTATCTTTTGAATGCAAGCACTGATATTCTTTCTTTTGAGGCACTTTGTGTGCCCATTGAAGCATCGGCACTAATGTGGCATTTAGGCTAATGCAACGTCTTGAGGACACGCTGAGGATCCAATCATACACACAGCTCTCGGCCAAACATGATGGCTTTCATTAAACTTGTTGGATAAAACTGATTCTAATTCTGAAAGGCTTTTTCAGTTGTTCCACCTATGTTTCAAAGCATAATATTAACACAGGGGTGTAATAACCTCTGTACTAACTGACATGCTGGGAAAAAGGTAATTAAAACATGAATTAGCATTTCATGAATAATACACTATATTATTCTCATTCAGAAACAAAGACATGCAAACATAAGAAGGTTACAGTGACATTTTGAAGGAAATTATATTTAATATAAATACAAACAACTGTAGTTAATATTCAAACACATTTGGTGAAAAGGCTCAGTTTTACTCAAAATAGTTAATGTTAAAAAATCAGTTCCAATTTTAGATTGAGGAAGTATTTACTTCAGACTCCCATCCCAGTCATCACTCTGTCAGACATCAACGACTGCGCTAAGCTAAGCTTAATTGTAAAGTGGAAGTCTGTCTGATGAGGAGGAGACTGATAGCTAAAGGCTCTGTCACCTTTTATAGACCTACAGACTCTTGGCACAGCAAGAAAACCTGCATTCAGGGTACGAAGTGTTCTTCTAGGACAGTGGAGGTTTTTTACATATATTGGAGCTTTACTTCTATGCATTTAGAAGGTAGCCTCTCAGTTTAAGAATGAAAAGATTCCTTTGTGCTGCTTTAAATGTTAGCTGAAATTTGGAGAAAAGATATTTCATCTCATGATTTTTATTTTTATTTTTTGCAAAGGATGCCATGACTTAAATTGGACTGAAATATAATCTGTTTAGCTCCAGTAATTGGTTTAAAGTGTTTTCTTCGTGGAGTCTAACTGTTTTCCTGCCGTGCCACCTGCTGGAGCGTGTTGCCCAACTTACAGTAAAGTGTTCAATCTATCCTCCTCATGCATTTGAACCCTCACAGTGTTGCTGCCGTGCATCATTTTCTCAAAACACCCATCAGCTGTCGTAACTTAATCTCAGCATCAAATTGAACGGCTGCATGGCTGTAAGTTTCTCGTCACGGTAGGGCATGTTTAACTGGGCGGTGGAGGATGGATGTTTCTCTTTTGTTTAGATTTTTCGTCGCTCCATCTTTCATGCCTACTTTGTCGCTGTCAGTAATTGTATCTTTGGGTGGATTGGATTTGCTGCAATTTAAAGTCTGGCTTGAGTAATGCTGCATATTAGTTTTCATTGTAACAGCATTTGAAATCCTTTCAGAGCCTCTCCCTCTTGCACTCGTACTGCTCCCTGTAAGTCTTTCTGGAACTGTAAGTTTGACCTCATAAAATGTGGAAGATTGTTATGATACTAATCCATTTTGTACATCAGAAAAAAAGAATAAATACATTTGTCTTATCTGCGAGTGTGCACATGAATAATCATATTGAAAGACATGTCTAACAATTCCAATGTCGTTGCAAATGTCAGCATTAATTAATGCAGTCTCTCAATTAAAACGAGCCACAAAAAAAGGGCTTAGGAAAAATTAATTATGCCATATGACAATGTCCAAGGCTTGCATAACCATTTTATCTTTGTCTTTTGCCCCTTTTTCATTCACATATAAAATGATAAATGGTTCTGTTCAAGAAAACTTTCCCCATTTTAGACTGAAACATGTGGAATACAAAAAACACTTCAGTGTACCTGAGGACCAGTTAAAGGGGAACGTAAATTTGATATAGTTTGGTTAATATTGAAATGTACCTTCGTGGAATTTATTCAGGATAGTTAGAAAACATTCTTTCTTCCAATGATATGTACGAGAAACTGGTGGGATTTAATGTCATACTTTTTCTGTGGATTTTAAACTTTGTAGACTTGAGAGCAGGAATAAGATTGAGATTCAACCTTTTTCAGGTTTATATTATTAACTTGATTTTGCACAACTTTCCTTTCACATGTCTCATCTTTTATTTTAATGAAGTACAGTAATTTGGACTCAGTTACTGTCTTTAACACTGATATTTAACATCTTTAATCTTTAGATGAAAGACGTCTGAGTAAATTTATGAAACACAATAGCTAAAACTGATCAGCTGGTCATGAGAATAAACCAGTTTTCCACCAGTTGGTTCTACTTTTCCACTCAGTCAATGCATCCTGATGAGGTCATTGTCATGAAGCTATTAAAGATCTAAAATGACCTACATTTTTTTGGGAAATGCAGTGTCCTGCTGGTCAAAGAGGATTGTTACCAGCAGGAAGTTCAAAAGCCTGCATTTCTGATGGTATTAGTGTTTAAGGTGTGGACAGCTTCCACATCTGGAAAGTCTCCATCAATGCTGAGTACCTAGAGGTTTTAGAGAAACATCTGCTCCCATCCAGACAATGTCTCTTTCAGGGAGGGCTTTGCTTATTTCAGAAAGACAATTCTAAAAGAAATACTGCATACATGACAGGAGTATGGCGTCGCAAGAGAAAGGTTCAGGTACTGAACTGGCCTGCCTGAAGTCCAGACCTTTCAGCAATAGAAAGCATTTGGTCCATTCCAAAATGAAAATTCCAATGCAATAAAGGTCCAGACGTGTTGAGCAGCTATAATCCAGCATCAAAAAAGAGACTTGGACAGGACGGGCTGCTGGGTAGCTCAGTGGATCGAACAGGTAGCCCAGATGCAGAGGCGACAGTCCGCTCACAGTGGTCACATGTTGGACTTTGCCACATGTCTTCTAAACTTCTGTCCTGGTTTCCTGTCTGATTAGTGTCAAAGAAGACCATTAACATCTTTTAACAGTTTGTTCAAAGAAGAGGAGATGCTACAGGATGGTAAACATCATCACCCTGTTCCGTTTTTTGAGCGAGGTAATATTTTCCATGAAATTATGAGATGTTTCAGTTTCAGCACCTGAACTGTTATTTATGTTCATTTGCAAGTCATTACATTCTGCTTTTACTTACATTTACGCAGCTTCGCAACATTTTTGGAACTGTGGTTTTACTGTAGGATTGTATATCAGCTGTGCCATTTTCTGAAGTCGTATTTTTTTGTCTTGCTTCTTTAAATTCAGCATGGTTATCCACGACACTAAAATGCTCTGTACCAAAACAAGCAGGCGACCAGTCTCCTGGCATTTTCAGAGCGAGTGCAATCAGAGTATTAGCGTGCTCTCACTCGCTGTGACTGCTTTCTATTCTCAGCTAATCATGCTTTATGATTTCTTATAAACTAAAAATACAGCTCAAACACTTTTATCTGGATACATGGATGCATGCACTCAACTCCTTCCATTTGGATGATTTTTTTTCTTTTTAAGAGTCTAGCTGCCTTGAGGTTTTTTCCAATGCAGTAATTAAAGGCAAATCCAACCATTGCATTTATATTACGCACATAAACTAAGTGTAGCGTTATTTGAATTTCTTCAAAATTTACAGACAGAAATGTCAACGTGGATCAAAGACGGCTAAACTTAAAGAACTCTGTCTTTAATAAACAACTGTTCCGGATGAAAGACTCGTGGCTAAATTTGTTCTACCCGAGAGGCAGAGACATTTTTAATGAGAATCAACATCTGTCTCCTCTGTATCCTACCGGGGACCACATGACAAGTGTGAACTATAAAAATAGTCCTCTCTTTATTCCCACATAGCAAACGGTAGCACAAAACATGTATTAAATAGTACAACATTTCACAAAAGGCACTCTAAATATGCAAAGATGAACATTTTGTTGAGTCTAAAGCTGTTTTCTTTTTGAATTTACTCAGAAATGATTCTACATAGTTCCATTCTGCTCCCATGTGGTTCTTTTGCATCTAGTAAGCAACGAACCAGTCCTGAGACCTTCTCCAATTTATGGCTGCATTTCTAAGAAATGACCATAGCCAAAGAGATTGACCGAGTCTCTGGAGGGTAACATGGGCACAGAACATTGTGGTTAAAGAGCATGTGCTATACAACTTGGCCCCAGTACATTCAGTGTTATGAAATTCCCTCTCAGACTAAGTGCTTGACATTGAGGCCGCTTTGTCTCAGAAAAATGCAGAAAGCAATCACTGATACAGATCGCAGCTCCTGTTTGAAATTCCATCCCACCCTGAGGACGAAAGAAAAGAAAAAAAATGCTGAAAGTGAGGGGGATGAAGGGATAGCATGCAGGAGTCACCCAGGGGAATATGGACGGGTTGAGGAATGAGGAGTGATAGAAAAGGGAGGCAACTTTTACAATATAAAGAGAAAGCTGTGTTGGATGTTTTTTACACATTAGCATTCAGCTGCCTCTGTTTTTGAAGACCAAAGGGCCTGTAAGTTTAGCAAGTCTCCTTTGGCTTCCTGACAAAATGTTTGTATTTTTCCTTGTGTTGTATAAGCTCTAGAAATTTAGTTCCCCTGTAGGTTTGTTACCAGGTTAGTTCATGCAAATTACCGAATCTGACCCTGTTTTCCAGCATGAAACAACTAAATGGATTTTCATCTGCATGGCTTTTTGTGTTTGTAGTACAGTCTTGTTTTTTCTTTCTTTGCCCTTCCGATTTCTTTATTTATTAAAAATAAATAAATAAATGGAATCAGTGTTGTAGCCCATCATTTTCCATGACCACTACCTCTGTAATTGTCTCTGACGCTCCAGGAAAAGCAGAAACGCATTTTCATGAATCACTGCAGAGGGATGCTGTCCTCACTGCTGAAATGTTTAGCATCTCTCTGAGCTGTTTGTCTTCACGGGGCTGAAAACATGCTCTACTGTTTCATTCTGATGCGCTGTGGTGCTTTCATTGCCTTGAATAGATGTGCCATTTTATAAATTTCTTTACTAAGCAGCTTACAGTGGGAGCTCAAGTGCACTTTGGGTGTGAATGCGAAAAGCAGCGACAGACTACGTTTCTGCAGAGAGTTTCCAAAACATGATAGGTTGGCTGGATGAACCCAGACATGTAGGATTGCTCTAAAGATGTGAACATTTTGTGTTTGTGTGACAGAAAAAATGAAAAGGTTATTTTAGATGGGAGCGTTTAGAGACTATCACCATGAGACACTGGTATTTGTAAGAGCTTGAATATTATGTTTTGGAACAAAACTGGAATCCCTGGTGGGCATAATTAATGACACTCAGACACAAACATGAACACACATGCCAACTCCTACTGCTCACAAAGGCTATCACAGCACAAACGGTGATGATGATGATGATGACCATGACTATGACTAATCAACCACCTACTTGTTGAGCTACAGAGATTCCCATACTAGATGATGTTTTTTTTCTTTTATTTTATCACCCCTATCATTATTTAGATTCTCAGTCACCCACGTAAAGGTAATTCTTAAAGGTCAACTTGCAGGTTGGACACCACTATACAGCATAGTGTTCATTAATGATAGAACAATTAGATTTTCAGAACCAGAGAAATATATAACTATGCCATAAACGATATTTTGAGATGAAATTGTTATAAATAACTTCTGCATCTATGAAGCACCGACCAGAAGTGACGACACGTGAGGGAGTGGCGCCTCAGTCAGCATCAATGACTGTAGATAATAACGGTCTGACACTGTCCCGTCCTGTGTGCAGAGGCACTTCTTTCCCCCTCGTCTTCCACCAAAAAAATAGAGGAGAGAGAAGATGAAGTGGATGATCCAAAACCTGGATCATCCACTTCATAAT
>JBAMYA010093030.1:0-21494 GCA_037176975.1 Arrhamphus sclerolepis | reverse complement strand
CTTTTAAAATGTTACAATTTTGAGAAATTTTAGATTTCATGAGAAAATTCTAGATTTGAATAAAAAGTTGTAAACAAAACATCATTTGAAATTTGTGCATTTACAGCAAGAATTCTTGATTTTAGGATAAATTTTGCAATTGTATGAAATTTGCAATTTAACAACAAAGTTGTTATTTTAAATTGTGATTTGGTTGAAAAACAATAGTTTGCAACAAAAAGTGATAATATTAAATTAAAAAGTCATGCTTTTGCAAAATGTATGATTTTAGGATATTGTGATTTTACAACAAAAGCCTCGGTTTTTAGAGCAGAACGTCACAGTCATATAAAATTTGCAATTTTAGGACAAAATGTTGTTTTCTTGCAAAAAACAAACAAACAAAAAAGTATATCTGATGAGTATCTCTATGATTGTAGAAATAAATGACAGCTAAACTACAGTGGCTGTGGAGGCAAACATCCACACTGTCATGGAATAAGCTGTGCCTTCTGTTCAGTAGGTGACACAGTTAGACACAGAGGACATAACGTACAGCTCTGTTTCATCTTTCCATATGACTTGCTTCTAGATTTATGAGATTTATGATTTGTTGTGCTTATTGTTTTATATGTAAACGTCTGGTTTCAACTATATACAGACCAGTTTTATTTAAAGCACAATGGTTGCAACTACATTTGCTGTTTGAACGGCAGTCATGAAGCTGAAATCATATATAATTTGATGATGTAAACTAGTCTTAAACAGCCATGCATGTGGAAAAAAATAAAAATAAGATGTATCACTGTTAGTCATTGTGTCCTGGCTGAGTAAAAATGCTCGAGTCCTGCTTATTTTATCTGATGGGGTAGTGTAAAGCCACTTTCATGACAAGTCCAGAGGGTGAGAATATCTAAAAGTGCCCACTATTCACTAGTCTACATGTTTCTGTGATAATCATTCCTGTAAAATGGCAACAAGATTGACTGTGTCATTAACTAAAGCTTAAAATAAGAAGCTTTTAGGGTTTTAGATCTATTTTAGATGCAGTGTTTAGCAGAAGTGGGAATATTCCTGCATCTTGGTAGCATTACTCTCAGTTAATATTTTTGTGCATCCATTTCTGCTCTATCGTCTACATTACTGGGAGAATTTTAATGTTCTACAGTGCTGATTCATGTTTGCAAGAAAAATCCTCCACAAAACAACAGCCTAACAGATTCTGTGTCGATCCTGGTTTTCAGTAAACTGATCTAGCTCATATTCAGGAACATAAAACTGAACTTAGTTCCTTTTATAAACTGAAAAAAAAGCTTCTTTTTTTATTGTCATATTCATAGGGATACTTAAAACAGGTCTCTGAGAACAATGTCACCCAGAAGGACAGTCTCTCAGTTCTCTCTCATCTGTATTCATTCAGACATCTCTCACCTTGTTTCAGAACCACCAAGACTCTCCATGTATGTCTGCACTCATATGCACTTGTCTACCCATCATGCTTTACAGTCATGTGGAAAGGAAAATTTTTGGGACAGATGAATGATAACACGACATATTAGATTGTGTAATTCTGTCAAAAAAACAAAGAATGAAATGCAGAAAGCATCTGAAACAAATTCTTACTGCAGTTAAGATAATGAAATGGCCTAATTTTATGAGCTGTTGGAAACACAACATTTTTGGGATTTACTCATTTCCTGTAAACCCCAGAGTTTGATAAGAAGGTAAATACTGCTCTTGTTCCTTCTCTCATTTTCAGTAACCTAGTTTGATGAAGCCCCACTAAACTATCTAACCATAGTCTCGGAGTATCACTCCACTCCAAGTGACCAAGTGACCAAATAAGCGTCTAATTAAATTCAAAATACTGTTATTTACATATTATGAATACAAAATACTGGACAAACTATCTGGTCACGTGACCTATAGATTCTACAGAGAGCCTTTGAAGGCCATTTTTCATTGAATGGCAAGTTGCAAAGATGTGGGACAAAGCATGTCAGCTTTATTGCCTAATATACATTTATCTGATATAGTACAAAAAATAGGTGTCATGTACAGTTGTCATGGATGTAAAATCTAAATATACAGACCAAAACCAAATCTTTGTAGCTGGCTGTAAATATGTTTAATTCTGCTGAAATGGTGGCACTTTTAACATGTAGGTCAATGAGGATTTGCTTTGGAGTCAGCACCTAGTGGTCAGTGGAGGAACTGCAACAAAACATACAATGAGCTTCAACTGGGAATCAGGATGGTTGATGCTTGGCTGTGACCCATACATGAATCTGCAGCCCCTATTTGCTCGAACATTGTCCCTGCACCCTTCAAGGCCAACCTGGAAGGTTTCTGGCTCACAGCTGCAGTCCAACAACTCAAATCAGCTCTGCTCGAGCTACATGGCTGGACTGAGGCTAGGCTAGAGATGAATGGTTGAGGTATGACCGTGACCAACCTGCAGTTGTCATTTTAGTACCGACATGTAATTTAATAGGTAGCTGGTAAAGTAAAATTGTACATTCTGCACTCAGCAAATGCACCTGAGAAGCTGACTTTAAACCCGGTCTTCAGAAATCTGTGGGTGGGTGAGTGTTTGTGCAGTTCAGCTGGAATCCTGAACAAGCAACTGCACACAGCAAAAAATATTGTTCACTAGCTTGAGATTCAACTTTATTGAAGTGCATCTGTAGTAATGAAAAATATTTAAAAGGTAGATATGAATCATTATGAATAATAGTGTAAGAAATAAAGTTCGTAAGGTTAGCATCACTGAAAAACATTTAAATTTTCCATTCAGCTTGTTTTGTCTAATTATAACTATTGTGCCTGATGAATTTTCTTAACTTACTTTGACTATGTGCTGTAACATGAAAGTGTCTTCCAGATTTCATATTTCCATTTCAAAATTATGCACATAACATATGAATACTGAAAACCATAGCAGCTTCTCTGTTGTGCTGCTCATAAACCTTTAACCAGTTTTCCATTTCTTCTTCTCACCTCATGACACAGAGATTGGCAACATTTCAAAAAGCAATAAAAAAAAACACAGCTGATGATCTCTTCTCATCTATATTACAGCACAAATGTGTCGACATGGTGATAATTATAAAAAATTTAACCGAGGGACTGCATGGGGAGTGGTTCGCCATAATCACAGCCATCATAAATGCTCACTTTATTGCCATTTTAAAGTATTCATGTTGCATAGTTGATGTGCTCAGAATGTTTCACGACAGAAGCTCTGATACACAGTGTGACTTATCTGAGTAATAAAACCCAACAAAAAGAGGAAATAGAGGATAATTCCTCAGAGCCGGTGTAGCCAGGATACTGCTGCTTTGCAACCGTAGAACTAGTCATTCTGCATGTTGAAGCATAACTTATTCAGTTTTGCAGAAATCCCTGAGCTTTTAGTCTGCATTTCTCTATTCTGATCTGTTGAGGGAGTGAGCTGCGAAGGCTATGCCACTCTCACAATGTCTTCAGAGATGAGAAAAGCGGGAAGCCACAGTAATAAAAGGCCCTTTGGCTCTTAAATGGAATTTATCCAGATTATTCAGACTGGAAGTCAAAGTGAGTGCCCGAGTCTCCAAAGTTTGATGAGTACTGCATCTCATTTGTACACTTACTGTGAGGAACATTACAAATTATCATTTAAATTCGATAAAAAAAAGCAGAAAATAATGTCTGCTTGTCATTGAATCTAAGAATGCATTGTGTCCACAACTGGACTGTACTTCTCCATCTGATATCATGAAGGTGACTCAACACAGACAGGAAAGAACAGACTCATCTGACTTGTTTCAGAGGAGTATCCCTTATTTGAAATATTCTTTAATGTTTTTTCCTACATGATTTCTGACCACTTTATTTTTACAACAGTTATCTCTTCAGAGATGAAGAACTCATCAACTGGTCTCTGTAATTGGCTGTGGAGAGCTGAAGGAAGGGAGGTATGGAAGCTGCTGGTTTTCTCTTCAGCTTTTGAATCTTCTGAAGGAGGATGTTATGCTTCCTGAGTGTTAGTGGGTGCACAGCAGCCCACTCGGAAAGGCACTACCCTACATACATAACCATTAGGAGAAAGACTATTCTGAGCTCTTACTGCACTATGCACAAAACTCTGCAGTTTAAATGAACATTATTTTAGATTTTATCAAATGGAATTTGTAATCAAATATCGACTAAAAGTCCATCATCCATCCATCCACTTCTCTTATCTCAGTTTGGATCCACAGTCTTATTCTATTGGTTACTGTTCACATTTCCTGACCATTGTTGCAGGTAGGAACTTGGACTAACTGTGAGGATCTGGATTTAGGTTTGTGGTTTTGTTTTATAATTTTGGTGTGGAGTCTTCTCTTTGGTTGTTTTCCTGCCTTTGTCCTTTTATGTTTGTCAACTGTACTTCTTGTTCTATTTTGACAATCTGTTTCTCTATTTGGTTTCGTTCTACTTTACTTCCCTGGTCCCATCTTTCCTAATCGTTTACACCTGTGTTGTGTCAGCCCTTGCCTTTATATATTGTCTTGTCATTTACTCTCTTGTTGGTCATTACTGTGTCTGTTACTGCTATTTAATCCTGGTTTCTGTCCTCAGCCTCTGCTCTGCCTGTTTATGTTTGTTTTTGTTTTTTTTATGTGGATTTTTGCTCTTTAATTTAGAAGATTAGAATAAAGGATTTTTAGTTGGATTACTCCTGATTCCTGAGCTTTGATCTGGGGCCTCTCCACTCTTCTTAATAGGACTGACTACCAAAACGCATCCCCAGCGCTCCATGAAAGTCTATGAAAGTCCACAAGAGAGCTGGTGAAAAAGGGAAACCTTAAGTCTCATAGCAATGTAGACCAAAATCTTGAAGATAAAGAAGTTTTATAAAAATCCTGGTTACTAAACTATGTGGGCAGATGTATTCACCTGTTTGTTCTTTAAATGATCAGTTGGCAGTTGGTGTAGAAGCTGCAGTGTCCCCTGAGCCAGAGGGGGCAGTGGAAGATCCAGCAGGGGAGGTAGGACTGGCAGATGCCGAAGAGGATCGTTGTGTTGTGGCAGGGAAACATGCAAGACCTGCAGGACTGCAGCTCTCGAGGCCTGGAGTTGGCCACCCCTGCTTTAGAACAGTGTTTTTCAACCCAGGTCCGCAAGGCACACTGTCCTGCATGTTGTATGTTTCCCTGCTCAGTCACATTTGATTGGATGGTCATGAGCTTGTCTTCAATGTCTACACAAGTCTGTCAATGACCAGTTAATTAGAGCCAGGTGTGTTTGAGCAGGGAAACATCTAAAACATGCAGAACAGTGTGTCTTGAGGACCAGGGTTGAAAAACACTGCTCTAGAACAGGGGTGTCCAAACCCCCAAAAGTGCTGACAGAAGCCTGGCAGATGATCCGTGGGGCAAACAGAGTCCAAAAGGAGCAGACTGGAGAATGGTCGTGGGCGGGTAGAGGGTCGGTCAACAGGAAGCACCAAATCCAGGAAGGGCAGATGAGAGACTTGTCGTGGCCGGACTGGAGGTCGGGGCAGGAACGACGAGACGAGGAAGATCAGGAAGACAATCAGATGAAGAACGCTGGAAAGTGGTGCATAATGCGACGACAATCTGGCACTGACTGCAGGAGCAATCCGCAGCTCCCACAGGCGACACAGCAGGACCATGGAGAACTGAGTCCTCATCATCGGACAGAACCTCCTCGGGAGTGTTAGGAAGGACCGAAGTGTGGGCCACTCCACCTGGACCACCTAGACTCCACCTGGAGAGGCAGATCCCTAGTTGACAGCCACAACTTTTTTCCCCACATGGTAATCGGGCGCAGGGGTGCGGTGCCGGTTAGCAGAGGCAGCGTAGCGATCCACCGAGCGCAGGAGAGTGGAGCGAGCACAGTCCCAGAGCCTGCGGCAGCGGCGAACAAGTGCCTGGACTGACGGGCAGGAGGCCTCTCCCTCCTGGGCCGGGAACAGAGGAGGCTGTCATAAACGCAGTGGAAGGGAGAGAGGCCCATGGCAGAGCTGACCAAAGAGTTATGGGCATACTCCACCGACATGAGTTGGTGCGACCAGGAGGATGGGTTCTGGGACACCAGGCAACGCAGAGTTGTCTCCATTTCATGATTCATGCGTTCCTTCTGTCCATTGGACTAAGGGTTGAACCCGGAGGACAGACTGGTGGCGGGTGGCCCCCATCTGACGGCAGAACTCCTTCCAGAAACCGGTCGGACACCACGTCCACAGGAAGACCATGGAGACGGAAGACGTGGTGCAGGACTAGTGTGGCAGTCTCTTTAGCTGAGGGCAGTTTGGGGATGGGAACAAAGTGGGCCATCTTACTGAAGCGGTCAACCATGGTGAGGATGACCGTGCTGCCGTCAGAGGGAGGAAGTCCAGTTACAAAGTCCAGGGAGATGTGGGACCAGGGGCGATGTGGTATTGGGAGTGGCTGAAGGAGTCCAGCAGGGGCCTGACGAGAGGGTTTCTGCTGATTGCAGGTGCGACAAGCCTTAACAAAACTGCGAGTGTCACCTTCCAAGGTGAGTCACCAGAATTGTTGGAGCAGAACATCTCATGTATGCTGGTATCCTGGGTGACAGGTGAGCTTGGAGGAGTGGGCCCACTGCAGGACATCGGACCTCAAGGCTTCAGGAACGTAGAGGCAATTGGGAGCACAGGCACTAGGTCCAGGTTGTCCCTCAGTGGCGGCTCTCACCTTCTCCTCGATGTTCCAGGTCAGAGTGGCAACGACACAGGAAGGACGAAGTATGGATACTGGGACCTCCTTGCTGCCCCCTTCTTTCTTGAACTGACGGGACAAGGCATCCGCTTTATCGTTGCGAGGAACCTGGGCGGTAGGAAAGGACTAAGTTGAACCTTGTGAAAAACAGAGACCAGTGGGCCTGACGAGAATTGAGTCTTTTGGCAGATCGGAGGTACTCGAGGTTCTTATGGCCGGTCCAAATAAGAAATGGCTCTTTGATGCCTTCCAACTAATGCCGCCACTCCTCAAGAGCCTCCCTCACCGCCAGCAGTTCTCTGTTGCCGATGTCATAATTTCTCTCAGCCGAAGATAGACACAGAAAGAAAAAGGTACAGGGGTGGAGCTTCTGGTCGGCAGCTGATCTTTGGGACAGTACAGCTCCAACCCCCACATCTGAGGCGTCCACCTCAACAACAAATTGCCGATCGGGATCCGGTATTCAGAGGATGGGCGCAGAGGTGAATCTAGACTTGAGGTCCTTGAAGGCAGAGTTAGCAACAGAGGTGCATTGGAAAGGCACCTTGGAACTGGTTAGGGCGGTAAGCGGCGCAGCTACAGAACTGTAATTACAGATGAAGCAACGGTAAAAGTTGGCATACCCCAGAAAATACTGGAGCTGCTTGCGGGAGTCTGGAGTAGGCCACGAGGTGACAGCTGAGACTTTAGCCAAGTCCATCTGTAGACTGTTCTTGGCCACAATATATCCCAGGAAGGAAGGAAACAGACGGGGCATGAAAGTCACACTTTTCCGCTTTAATAAACAAAGTATTTTCCAGAAGATGCTGGAGAACAGTCCTGACATGATGAACGTGCTCATGTAGAGTCTTCGAGAAGATCAGGATGTCGTCAAGGTAGACAAAGACGAACTGGTTGAGCATGTCCCGAAGCACATCGTTGACGGGAGCTTGGAAAACATCTGGGGTGTTGGTGAGGCCGAAGGGCATCACCACCAAGTATTCGTAATGCCCGAACGGGGAGTTAAAGGCTGTTTTCCATTCGTCCCCCTCTCTTATACGGACCAGATGGTAGGCATTGCGAAGGTCTAACTTAGTGAAGACCGTGGCCCCCTGAAGCAGTTCAAATCCAGAAGAGAGGAGAGGCAAAGGGTAGTGGTTCTTAATGGTGATGTCATTAAGACTGTGGTAGTCTATGCAAGGCCTCAGAGTCTTATCCTTCTTCTCGACAAAGAAGAAGCCAGCTCCAGCTGGAGAGGAAGAGGGCCGGATGATGCCAGCTGCCAGGGAGTCCTTGATGTATGCGTCCATGGCCTTTGGTTTGGGGGCAGACAGGGAGTACAGGCAGCCCTTGGGTGTAAATGTGTTCAATGGCGCAATCATAGAGCCAATGAGGGGCAGAGATAAGGCCCTGGCTTTACTGAAAACAGCACCAAGATCTTGATATTCGGTGGGTACTCCGGAGAGATCTGGAGGTATGTGAGTGGAATCGGGAGGCAGCTTGCTTCAAACAGCAGAGATGACAGGAGGAACCCCACTCATGGATGGTCCCAGTTAATGTTGGGGTTGTGCTGACAGAGCCAAGGGTAACCCAGGATGAGAGGCTGACTGGGAGTTCTCAGAATGTGAAACTGGATCTTCTTATGGTGGTTAGCGGAAAGAACCAGCGTTCTTGGGCGGTCTGATGGGTGACTGTTCCCAGAATATGTCAGTCGAGAGCCCAAGCAGGAATTGGATGAGGCAAAGGAACCTGCTCCGGTCCCAATTGTTGAACCAACCCCTCGTCCATAATACAGGCATCAGCACCAGAGTCTATGAGAGCAGGCAGGGACTGGGGATCCACCAGACAGGAGTAACCGGGCTTAAAGCTGAGGCCTCCGAGTTTGAGGGGGGGGAACAACAGTTGGGCTCACCAGTATCTCCTCGACTACTGGTGAGCCTTGGCTTATACTGGACAGGAGAACTTGAAGTGACCAGCCTGGCTGTGCATGCAGAGTCCTGACCTCCAACGTCACTCCCGTTCTTCAGGGGAGAGAGAAACACGCCCCAACTGCATTGGTTCAGGCCCATCCTCGAGCAGACCAGAAGAGGACACAGTGGAGTTAGTATGTCCCCTGGATGGGAAGATGGGTTGGCGGCGAGATGAGGCCTGGCGTTTCTCTTGTTGACAGGCCTGAATATGATGATCGATCCGAATAGCAAGCTCTATAACCCTACCCAGAGTTTGAGGAACGTCGTGGGACACCAGTTCATCTTTGACATAATCTGCTAGGCCGTGGAGAAAGGCGTCCTTCAGAACGGGTGGCTCTGGTACAAAAGTCTATGGAATGGTCTGCCACACTTCGCTCCCCCTGCTGGAGCCCCATGAGGCCCCAATAAGTTTCTGAGCTGGAGAAGCTCACGCCAAAAACCTTGTGTAACTCCTCTGAAAAGCTTTCGGGAGGAGGAGCAGGCCTCGGTTTGTCTGTCCCATTCTGCGGTCCCCCACAGACAAGCCCTGCCCATGAGGTTGTTGATGGTAAAAGCCACCGTAGGAGTCTGTGAGGCAAAAGTTCAGTGCTGAAGGAAGAACAGTAATGAACAGTTCGTTAGGAACGTGCCACAAGTCTATGGGTTGCCATCACAATGCTCTGGGACCCCCACTCGGGGCTCAGGAGGATCGCTCGGCTGAGGGGCAGCTGGAGCTGAAGCGACCGACGGAGACTGAGGAGTGGCAGAAGACGTGATGAAGGCTGTTATCTGCTGCATCTGTGTATCAAGTGCAGAGATAGTCCACTCGTTAGCGTGGGCGGAATCTCTAGCCTCCGAAACAGCAGCAGTCATTAAAGCTTCATGCTGCTGCAGGACGCCCTCGACCTTGTTCAGGCGCTCCAGAGGTGAAGGGTTGTCTGCCAAGTCCATTGTTGGCCAGATTGTACTGGGCTGGGATTTGGACCCAAATGCCATACAACACCCAGAAGAGATTTGAATTAGCTTTATTGATAAAGTCCTTAGCAGACGAGTAATCCAGCAAGGCACCGGGAAGCAGTCTTTGGGATACTCCAGAAGGCAGCGGCAGACGGCGCTGTCCGGCAGGATAACGAGTGCTCAGGAAGACAAGCACTAATCCCAAGAGCCTTCGGGGAGGATGGCAACTCCGTGGAGGATCTAGCCAGAATCATGGCGGGACAGAAGAAGGGTCGAAGCCTGGCAGATCATCCACGGGCAAACAGAGTCCAGAAGGAGCAGACTCGAGAATGGTTGTGGACGGGCAGAGGGTCAGTCAACAGGAAGCACCAAATCCAGGAAGGGCAGATAAGAGAGTTGTTGTGGTCGGGCAGGAGGTCGGGGCAGGAACGAGGAGACGAGGTCAGAGACAAGCCGAGACAATGGAAAGTGGTGCATAATGTGATGACAACCTGACACTGACTGAAGGAGCAGAGTCGCTTATATGCAGGCTGGTTGATGAGCAGTGATGAGCTGCAACTGAGGCAAAACAGGTGTGGAAGCAGAGCTGATGAGGATGCGTGGCAGAGAGTCGAGTGAGCCTGCTCACACAGCATGAGCCAAACAGGGCAGAGTGTGACATGTTCATTAATTTTACCATATTTAAGCTACGGTGCAGAAGTTTGGGGCAACACATCTAAATGTACATTATCACCACTAATCATACTGCAGAAAAGAGCAATAAGGATAATTCATAATACTGGTTTTAGAGATCACAAATTCATTATTTTTAAAATCAAGATGTTTAAAATTCATTGATTTTATTAATTTTCAAACAGCACAACTGATGTATAGAGTAACAAACAACCTCATCCCAAGAAATATTCAAAGCTTGTTTTTTGGTCGAGATGGATGGGGGATAAACTGAGGGGGGAGTTATTGTTCAAACATCCACGGATGCGTACAACTTTAAAAAGCTTTTGTTTTTCTGTATGTGGAGCCAAGCTGTGGAACAGATTAGATTTAGAGAAAAAAACAATGTTCAAGCATGGATCAATTTAAAAAGCAGTACAACTCAAATTTTTACTGGATACAATAATGATGAACAAAAATGTTAATTTCATGCAAAGGTGAATGTGTTCACATAAAGGTGAATGTAAGTCTATGTGTTTGTATTTATATATATTTATATGTTTGGTTATGTGTATGTTTCTAAACAGAAGTGATGCATTGCAGTATTCATAAAGCGAAGTGAAACATGATAATTAGTGGAGAAGGAGGAGGGTTAATAAAAATAAGCTTGGCTTCTCCCAACTTCTTTTCAAACTTTCTGTTATCTTTATCATTATTATTATTATAGCTGTTGTTGTTGTAATTATTATCATTATTATTATTATTATTAACGCTTGTTTGAAATAAAGCATTAATAAATGAATGAATGAATTCATTCATTCTGTGACTCTGTGCTAGATAAGTGACCTAACCAGGGTCCTTTGGTTTGACAGGTGGGCTCCAGCCCTCCTCAACATTGACCAGATTTAACTAGGTTTGGAATATGAATGAATAAAGTTGGTGTCACGGCCTCCTATTCAGCAGCTAGAAAGATCATCAGAGACCATATGGTGTGTCAAAGACAACGACAAATGCCAGGTGAGCAAAATATGTCTGATCTTATTGACAGAATCTCACCTGATCGTCCACCATTTACTTATGTTGGTTCTGATGACTTTGGACCAATAAAAGTGAAGAGAGGGAGGAGTATTGTTAAAAGATATGAAGTTCTCTTCACATGCCTAACTTGTCATGCAGTTCACCTCGAAGTGGTACATTCTCTTGACACAGATTCCTGCATAAATGCTATCAGGAGATCAAGTCAAGGAAATCCAGTCAGACAACGGAACCAACTTTGTCAGTTCAAACCACGAGTTAAAGCAAGACATATTGGAGCTAAAGCAAAGCAAATTCCAAAAATGTTTAGCACTGGACGGCATAAAGTGGGCTTTTAACCCCCTCATGGAGCCCATCATAGTGGACTCACGAACTTTGTGTGACTTCTCCAAGTCCATTCCGTGAAGTTCCAATCATCAAAGTCCAATCATCCAATCTCCAAGCTTTTCCGGTTCCAAGTAGGTCCAAAAAAGGATTTTTGATTTATATGTCATGGCCTCCTATGATCCAAAACCAAAATTATTCCAAGTCAAGGTCGTGGGAGGCAACAGGCAGTTTGTTTCTTGAATGCACTTCTAACTTGATTGTTTGAAAAATATATGTAGTTTATTTCTACCAAAAAAATATAGACAAAACATCTGTCTTAAAAGTTACCAAAGTAATCTTTAACAATTCCAAACACAAAAATTATTTACAGATTTTGGTTCCAAACTAGCTTAAGTACATTGTAACTGCCTAAAGAATAAACTAAATTGATAGTGTATGATTTACAACAATTCAACATAAATGGCCACAACCATTTGAAAGTGCAAAAACATTTAACAGTTTTGTATTTTGTATAGCAAAGTTTTAGGCTTGCTCTGTTTATGTGGCATAAAATCTACAAAAAAAAACAAAAGTTTAAATTCAAAGCTCCAAGGAAAAATGTATTTGGCATGAATGACATTTCAACAAATAAAGCATGCATTCCAGTCTGAGAAATACTGTTGTATCTCTGTGCTTTGGTGAAAAAACAAGGAGAAATTGGTTGTTTCTTGGTACTGCCTTGTTTTGTGCATTCTGTTAAGGATAATGATTGAATTCTTGGAATGTAACAGGTTTTCCCAGGAAGGAGCTGCAGTTTTGATTTGTTTTTTTTTTGTTTTTTTAAGAAAATGACTTTTTTGAGATGTATTGCTGCCACCAAAATCAAAATGACAATTTTTTTTCCCATGAAATGACAAAAAGTCTCAGTTTCAACATCTGATGTTTTTTATGTTCTATTGAGAATAAAATATGGGTTTATGATATTTGCAATATTTGCAAATCATTCTGGTTTTATTCACATTTTACACAGCCTTTCAACTTTTTTAAAATTGGGGTTTTGAAAGTTAATTTCATCATAAAAATACTAACTTTTTATCATGAAATGTAAACTAACCTGTAATTATACTACAGAGTTAAACATCTGAATGACATTTCTTATTCCAAAAGTAATTGAGGATTACTTTGCCATAGTTAGTGTTGTGCTGGCTAGCATTGCTAGCATAGTGCACTTGCTCTCGTCAAAATCCATCACAACAGTTGATATTTTTCAACACGGTCTGTGACGATTCATCCAGATTTCTGACACTGATGATTTCCATCACAAGTCAGTTGTATCTCTCATCTGTGCTCCTGCCTCATTGTGATATCTTCCACCTATGTTTTTGAGCTACGATGGATCATTTTTCCCATTATTGCCCATTTTTCATCTGAGATGGCTGAAATTGTGCAGTGTGAACCTGGCATTAGGGAAGCATACTTCACATCAGTAAATACGTCTTACGCTCTTCAGTCATCAAATGTTCAAGTGACTTTCATTCATCAAAGTAGCTGTAAATCACACCTCCAAACCCATTTCATTAAATGGACTCCAGCTCTGCAAACTACTGACTCCAATTAGCTTTTGTTATAAATAATGCTAATTAGTCTGCACTATGAATGTTTAATGGGTGTGTTTTTCTGTCATCCGGACTGCAGAAAACCAATAAATTCCATGGTGTTCATATACTTGAGTCTGTCTTTCCACACCTTTTTTTTTTCTCAACAAGTGATTGCGTGTTTTATAAGAGTGATAGTGTCTTAAGCTACACATGTAGTTTGGTCCGTACTCAATGCAGTGTGACAAAAGCAACTTTAATTTATATGCCTGCAGTGTCAATAAAAGCTGCTGGAGCCTCGTTACCAGCGCACCCTCCATTCTGTCAGCGGTAAAATTTTGGCACACATCACTACCTCAGATGTTAAATTGGCCATCTTGGTATAAGAGGAGCGCGCTGAAGGACTGTACTTTATCCCTCAAATAGTATCTTAAAAATGACAGCTTAGTTCTCCCCGTCTTTTAAAAACAAGATTACATCTCAGGGAATGCAAACCCACAAAGGGATGCTAATCATGAGATTACTCCCCGGACTAAATCGAGAGGAAATCAACATGAAGGACAGCAATATGCAGTTTGATGAAGAAAGAAAAGCTGTGAAACCTATGTGTTATGTTGGTTTTACTATGCCGCCTTTTGATGCTTTTAACATTAAAAATGAATCAAGCAAGCTGGTATTCAAGCAACTGCTGAGCCTCAGATCTTCTGCATAATTTGGAGGTTATCTGTCCTGCGTGAGTTTTAACTTTATGATCTCTTGGAAAATCACCAGGAGGGCGAAATAAGGAGGCATGCCAATTTGCTGGATCACACAGCATCGAAAGAATGTATCATTAGCTTGTGATGACAGCACTTTTTAATGAATACACTTGGAGGCAATGTGCTCTTCATTTACTAACCTCTGAATTCTGCACACGGGCAAATGATTCAGTTTTATTATAGCTGGATGATCTCACCAGCAGGACATACAATATATAGTAAATGAAGTGCACACCAACATGAATCTTCCACCTCTGGCAGTCATTACGACCCCCCCCTCCCCACCAGTCGTTTCACCAGCCCTGTCTTGGCAGCGTGCAGCCTCCTGGCAATCACTGCTCATTTTACTGACTCGTCCACACCCCCTCCCATTGATCTGCCTTGCCCTGGACATCCTGCACGCAGACAGCAATGCTTTTACATCCCCTCTGGAGTACAGATTACCTTTCTGAACCCACAAGGGAAAGAAGAAAGAAATCATGGGAGAATAAGCGGGCAGGATAAGGCCACTGGCTTGATGGACTAAATGATAATGGGGTTGTAGTTGGTCAGAGAGGTGGGCAGTTTAGTGCAATAGACACCTGGGTATGGAGGGATAGAAGGCAGCGTTGCTTTCAGCAGAATCAAACAGATCCAGCTGAACCAATTTTTAATTTAAGAAAAAGGATGAAGATCTAGAGGGTGGAATAGCAATCAGACCTTAAGTTTAGTGGGTGTTAATTGCTGCTCGATCATTTGATTAATTGGCAATTTGCCGCACGGAGGAAAACATCATCAACCAAAGCAGGCCCATCAGTGGAACATAAAAGGCCGTGGCTTCTGGAGCAACTTAACAGCCCTAAAACTACAAGTGTGGTCATCTGTGCCGCCTTTGTGACCAATTGCCTTGGGCATGCACTCCAAACATGGCCTGATTGAAACAGCATGTCAAGCATTTGTGTTATTCTGCTTTACCACAAGGTATAAAGCAAGAGTTTAAACAACACCTCCCATTAATGTGCAAGTTTGGTGGTGTTTACAGTAAGTAAGCTGTGTTTTTTTTGTTGTTTTTTTTCCTTTACAAAATTATTAGAACAGGCTCCTTGACAGGAAGCCAAGCACAGTCTGGAATCAGCATCCATACAGGCACATCCCAGATTATAAACACATCATATCCTAACAAAGAGTTCCAACCTCTGCGATGGACTGGCGGCCTGTCCAGGGTGTACCCCTGCCTTTCGCCCTGAGAGAGCTGAGATAGGCTCCAGCAGACCCCCGTGACCCTGCACAGGAAATAGCGGGTATAGATGATGGATGGATGGATGGATAGATGGATGGATGGAGTTCCAACTTGGACAGTTCAATTCAGTTCAATTCAATTTTATTTGTATAGCGTCTATTTACAACAAAGTTGTCTCAAGGCAGTTCTGAGAAACTCAGAGCACGACTCCCAAGCACATGGCAAAGCCTAACAGAGGCAAGAAAAAACACCCCAAAGAAACCTTGAGCAGGACCCAGTTCAATTATGGAGGGGGGCTCCTGCTGATATATACATAAGCATTGAACCCGCAGACGGGTAAGTTCACAGTACTAGCTGTCGTTTCTTCCATCACTTTACTCTGTCTTTTCTCAGTCTGTTGTACTGTTCTGTCCTCTTTATTCAGTTAATCAGCGTCCTCCATCCATATCTGTCATTTACAATGGATTGTCATACATCAAGCAAATTCCCATAGCATTCTTACGTGTCCATAAAAGGAGGTTTAGGATACCAACTTTACGGGATACATAAATAAGTTCAGAGTACAAAAGTTGTTTTACTGGTCTGTTGAGAAATGTGACCTACCCAGCGAAGACTGTTTCTCACAAGCTTCAATTCAATATCTTTGACATCTGTGATTCCACCTGATGTTAAGGAAGAGAAACAAATGATGTACTGCTGTACTGTACGGAGCTGTCTGACTTCATGTTAACATACTGTCCATGTTTCACTGCTATACATTAGAAGAGGCATTAAGCATTGGTTATATACAGCAACTTTGGTAGGAATGGTGAGGTTATTCCTGCACAGAGCAATCACTAGACACATAGCTACCAAGTTACTTGAAGTAAGTGATTTTGACTAACTTGGTGCCATCTATAAAGAACTCGGCTTTGTTTCCACTACACTTGGCCTCTGTTTTAGTAGTGCTAATCAACATTCTCATCTGTTTGCCAAGCTTTTGTAACATGCTAGAAGTGATTGCAAGCATTCTGTTGCATCACTAAATATGGCAATGTAATCGGCATACCGAGCCTCCCTGATGTATTCCCTGACGACTTTGGTTTTGATTTAAGTCTTCACAGATTGAAAAGATCACTATCATAACATAATCTGATCTGTATACTGTATGAGTGTTTCACTTTCTTAAAAGCAAGCCAGAGTAAGGCCCAGTTTAGACAGAAATGATCTGACCCAAAAAGGCAAAAGAGGCGTTTCATTCTCACGTTTATGCATTTAGATGGGCGTTTTGGAGAAAAATCTGCATGCAGACAGACACGCAAAAGTGTGTGAAATTTCCCATTTATCGATGCAGTGAGCACTCCAGATGGCTAGGTGGCAGCACCACCAAGACCAAGCGCCTGCGTAGAACCTTTCTACTTCTCTTCTTCCTGTTCACTGCTCGCGCAAAATACAATAACAAATAGAAACAACATGACGAAACAACACGTGAAAACCTAAAAATTTGTCTTCAGGTCTGCAGCCATGCGTGTGTCTCGCATTCACTGCATAAGTTGGCAGCGTTGAGGTAGAGCTGCTGCTGAACATAATGTTAGAGTACAAAAGCACAAGAATATGTGGACTGGGAGTCCTGCCAGTCTAAATATATGGACATATGGACTGAATTTCTCTAGCAGAATCCAGCTGAAACGTGAATTCTATGTGATGAGAAAACGCTGTTTTGCATTGTCAGCCGTTTAGACGGTGATGTGAGAGTGGAGCGTTTTCAAGATTTCCACTCTGGAAGGTAGTTTCACTTTTTGTGTTGTCAACTCCCTAAAACACCGTAGCTGTCTAAACGATATGGACAGCTGATAAAATGTTTTGTGTTTTTCACCCATGAGCATTATCGTGTAAACAGCACCTAAGACTGTTGCATAAATGCCAAAGAGTGTTAGCTTATACCCCTGTTTGACACCAAAGAACTGAGTTAGCTCACCATCAATTATTAGCCTGGCATATACATTTGTATACATCTTCCTTATTATTCTTATAAATTTTGGATGACAGCCTAATTTGCCAAGGATAATAAAGAGCATTTCACGATTTATGTAGTTGAAAGCCTTTACAAAGTCAACAAAAACAATGTACAGGTCTCTACTTTGTCCTCTAGTTTTTTTCCATCAGTTGACAAATAATAGAAATTCCATCAATGGTGCTTCTTCCATTTTGGTACCCTGACTGGGACTGGGGATATATGCATTCTGCTAACAAGTATAGTCTTTGCAAGATGACATCAGTGAAGGCTTTTCCAACAACCCTAAGTAGGGATATGCCTCTGTAATTTCCACACTGACTTCTGTCTCCCTCTTTAAACAATATGGTGATGTTCACGTCAAACCAAATAATGTTGAAAAGGACAAGTAGAGAAGTTTTCAGAAAAGCTGATACTGGGTAAAGGAAGAAACGAGGAAGAATTATCAAAAGAAACAAGAGAAAAGGCATCAAACCTGAACTACACAAGGAATACGACTTTACAACTCAATAAGACTAAACAGAAAAATTAAAAGAAAAATTCCAAAACAGTGAAAGATTCCACCATGAAAACACTGGAGTGACTTCAGGACCTATGTCTGATTTGGTTTTTAGTTTTCCAGTTAAAGACTCGAACCTAACAGAAAACCTGTGAAGAGACTTGAATTTGGCATTTCCTATCTTCTCTGATGAAGCTAATCCATAGTAACTCTTGCTCATTTAAATTTCCACAAACCAAAACACAGATCCTTGAATTTCCAAATATATGGAATATGGCTAATTTGAAGGCAACACAGGGCATCTAGTATTGGGGTTTTCCTAGTGGGGAGTCAATAGAGACCTTTTCCTCCAAGATTTGCTGACATGTGGTTATGGTGGGATGGGTGTACACATACTTCTCACAAAACTGGCATGCCTATTCATTGCAGAAAATGAGCTCAAATTTAGGGCACACGTTCCCATTCCATTAATGAAATCCATGATATTTTCCAAGTTCATCCGATCTCTTTTCTTTAGCCTGTCCTTCCCAATTACCCTCCACGAAAACTGCTGTGCAGAAAGGAGAAATATTGACGATTCACTGGGGATTTAATAAGTTTGCATACATTTTCAGACTCCTGTTGCTGTCATTCCACAGCAGCAGTGAGCAAGTCTTAACACAAAAGCAGCAGATTCTGCAGGTAATAAACACATCACCACTCTGACTGATTATTAAGACAGTTAAATTCCACCGACAATGAAAATAATGAGCTGCTTCAAACGCAGACAGGAGAATCACTGCGCTCATAAAAATATGTAAGAAACCCTTGAGTAGCCTGGATAATATTGGTTTAAAATGTCTCTTTTTTTCATGTTTTTTTTTCTCCACGTTTTGAAGGAAAATATCAGTATTAGCTGATAAAAAGCTCAGTCTCTAGCTAAAACCTTGGCTTACCACAACAAATGAGGTCACACACTTCCCATTGGATTCTCATGGCAGCTATTGATGTGTTTAATAAGTTTTTCCCTCTCTGCTGGACGTTAATGGACATCATGGTTCTGGGTGGTGTTGGAGGAGATGCAGTCAAACAGGGAGACAGATAGGGAAAGAGCAGGACCGGGCGAGATTGAAGGAGAGAAAGTGGAAGAGATCCCAAGAGTTCAGTCATACTAATCCCTTTGGCCGAGAGCTGCGAGTCAATTATTCTTCATTTGTCTTTTATCCTGGCACTGCTGTCTGGGAATGGGGCTCCTCTGAGGTCAGTCAAACACTTATTGATGCTGTCTAGCCTGAAGGGTTCACACCATTCTGAAGACGTGACCAGAGACGTGAAGGGTCTGTGGGTGGAATTATGGTCAGGAATAAGCCTTGATTGCTGAACGGACTTCTCGTTTTCAGTCGTAGGAATTTACAAGTGATGGATGTATAGCTTCAAAAAATAAAACGGACTAAAGGTTGTTTGGCAGTGCTACAATTTTGATAAGGTTGGGATTTCAGGGAGAGACAGTTGTATAATTGGAAGCAGCTGCTCCTGCTGAACTGTTCAGTTTATATGTCCACATACTGTTTATATGCTCTCATACAAAAGATAAAAAAAAAAAAAAAAAAATCTATTAAGGATCATTTCAGAGTTTCAGTTTTATTCTGATGTGTTAATGAATAACAAAATACAAAACCTCTGACATTGCAAAACCTCTCTTGAAGCTTATCTTTTCAGCTGTGTTCAAAATGGCCAGTTTAAAATGTTCCATAGAGTTTACATATAGTTTTACCTTGGCATATTTAAATAAAGATATTTTGGTACGTCAAATAGACATACTGTGAACATCAACTCCCATTGTCACCTCCTTCATATGTAAATTCCACAACTCAATTATTCAGCTGAAACACCTTCCAGCCCGAAAACCTGCAAAGTGTTTTACACTTTACATGGACTCCTTTGGATCCTCCTCCGACATCAACAAAGACCAGCCAACATTCTGCTGGACTCTGAAGGACTGAACCTCCATCTGAGGTTCAGTTAACTTGCATGGATAAAAAGAAGGAAAATCTTAGTGTTTATGGACAAAAAAATGTAGTTTTCTTAACTCTGGACTGCTTCTCCAACCTCGGAAAGTTTCTAGAAGACACTAGGCACGCAGCAGCCCACACTGAAACAACCACATCACAAACAACAACAACAGCATCCACAACTATAAGTAACTAAACTATGAACTAAAATGGAGCTAAGCTTCACATTAGTTTCAGAGCTACGCTTCACATTAGCTTCACAATGCCAACTAACACTGAAATTAAAATCAGTAAAAGTGCAAGAGCTGCTAGAAAAGCAAGTTTCCTTCATAAATTAAATCACGGTGGAGTTAAAAAGCTGGCTCCTTTTCTGGCTCACTCCAAGCACTACTGTCCTCTTGGGAAACGCTACAGTCAGCTGATCAGTTTTCGGCAGGTTTGTCATGTTTTTCTGCAGCTTTCTGGACTGACTTTGCAGTGCTGCATCCCTTCTCTGTGTCGCAGGCGTGTTGGAACCTTTGGCTACCTGGTTGAACTATTGAATTCTAGATCTCTAGCGAACCAAACTTTCCCATTAAGGATTTCTTCATGTCCAGGTGAAAATGCACATTGGCAATTTCTGGTAAAAAACAGAATTACATCCCCTATTTAGAGACCTCAGAAAACAAATTTAATCAGCCAATTAATGCAGTTTATAGGACCTTTTTAGGGGATGCCTCTGCTCCACACAAATAATCCACAGAATGTGCCTGTTAGGAAATTTGTCGTGCAGTTTTACCCAATTTAGAAGTTCAGCAAATACAGCTTTATGTGAAGTTGGGAAAAGCTGAATTTGTGTGAGTATGAAACATCCTGTTGCCAGGATGCCAAGCCAAGTAGCAGACAAGCTAAAGCTGCAGTAGGAAAAATAAAATAAAATAAAGAATAATACACTGCTTCATTACACGGCAGCGTTTCGATAAGCTTCTGCAATGTCACAACAGAGTTCCATTTATTTTTCACCAAGATCTTGTACTGATGATAGGAACAAAGTCTTTTCCAGCACATCTCAAAGGTTCAGGTCTGGACTCTGTGGTAGACAATCCATGTGTGAAAATGGTGTCTCACGCTCCCTGAACCACTCTTTCTTTCAATCCTGGCATTGTCCTCTTCCCTGTGCCGTCAGGGAAGAAAAAAATCAATTGATGGAATAACCTCAACATTCAATATATTCAGGTAGTCACCTGACTTGTTAACATTGCTGAACCTAGATCTGAACCCAGACCTGACCAACTGCAGCAACCCCAGATCATAGCACTGCCCCTGAAGGTTTGTTAAGTAGACGCTAGGCATGATGGGAGTATCACTTCATATGCCTTTCTTCTACCCCGATGCACCCATTACTCTTGAACAGAGTAAATCTGGACTCATCAGCTCACAAGACCTTCTTCCATTACTCCAGAATCTAATCTTTATGCTCGTAAGTAAATCCTTTTCTTTTGAGATTATCCTCACTGATAAGTGGTCTCCTGAAATCTACATAGCTGTTTAGTCCTAATCCCCTGAGTTCCCTTCTCATTGCTCGTGTGGAAATACTCTTACTTTCACTATTAAACATAGCCTTGAGTTCCACTGTTGCTTTTTTATGATTTGATTTTTACCAAATGTTTAAGTGATCACCGATTATTCAAGATTTTCTTTCCGACCACATTTCTTCCTTGAGGATGATGGTTCCCCACTATCCTTCCAGCTTTTCATAATGCATAGGGCAGTTCTTATGTACAAGTTTGTGTGTGTGTGTGTGTGTGTGCATGCAGTTGCTAGTGTCTGTGGTGACTGAAGGCTTAACAAACTTCCGCAAGACACAGTAAGTCTT
>JBAMYA010092943.1:0-21507 GCA_037176975.1 Arrhamphus sclerolepis | reverse complement strand
AACATAAAGTCTAAATAATTTAGAAGGTAAACATGCATGAGTAAGGTGCTTGTCTGCTGGTGTTTTTTTTTTTTTTCCTGGTGAGAGGGAGGTGTACGTTCACACTCACCCCTGAGAGCAGTTTAGAATAAGTTGCCCCAGCAACCAGAGCAAGCATAAGTACAGTGTGCAAACAAGATCCAAACCTAGCTTTCAACCAGGCTTGAAGACCTGAAGAAGGGGGGGAAGCCTTGGCATCTTTGTGGTCCAGAACTGGCAAAAAAAATTAAAAAAATTACTTTGGATCCCCTCCCATTACTATATCACCATCAACGATGAAGCAGCCTTACCAAATAACTGTCTTAAAAGTGGCTTAATCACTTCATCAACAGGAGGACCCAATGAGCTAAAAATGACAAAAAGTGTCCACATGACCCACACACATGACATTTGCCTATTTTTATTTTTTCTTTCATTAATATTTAAATGATGAACCAGTTCTATGGAAGCAAAGACCATGAACTCCCCTTCTTTTGTGTCCGTTTTACATCTATTGACAATAGTTAATATACTACAATTGGTAGCTGACTTGTACAGACTTCAGTGGAAGCAACTGGAAGGATATTTCGGTCCAAATAATCCTTTTTATACAGTTTTTGTACATATACTAAATTAAAACTACCTCAGTTTGTCTTCTGGGACCCTATCCTCACTATAACTTAGGTGGAACAACATCTTTGAGTCTTCTCAGAGGCTTAAAGTAACAATTTATTTTAACAAAGCTTTGTTGCCCTTTGTGCTAACATTAATTGGCATTTGGTTCTCATGAAAACTGCTTTGATTCACATTGTTTTGACACTCCTTACCATCTAATAATAGACTTAGGGTTGTTTTAACTCCGGAATGTTCCTGTAACAAAAGAAAAGATCTAAGTTACTTAGGAAATCAGATTGCAGTACAGTGAATCATGTTTGCATTGTGAAACTTTATCTTTAACGTACTTATTCTGTCCACCTGAAAACAGTGAATGGCTTCCATTATATCTTCAGCTTTACGGTTAAGCGGGGATAGTCAGCTTTTGATAGTTAAATGAATCAGGACAAAAATCAGATATGTGATTGTCATCTGCCATCTCCACTTTGCACAAGTGAGTTATGAGTTCAAAAAGATCCTTTGGAGATGGCCCTTATTTACCTCCCAAATGCATTCACTCATAACCTTTCTCACATTGCCTTTCCTGTTTTAATCATGTTTTTCATGCCGCTCTCCCCTTTAAAGCGAATCCATGCATGAGGAAGAGGGACGAGGTTTCGCTCACACAACAATCACCCTATTCAAACCTGCAGCTATAAAGTAAACACAGCTTTCCATCTGCAGCCAATGATCGGTTTTCTCCACAGAGACAAAGCTGATGAGGAGGGTGTCATGCATTGGTGTGCGAGGAAAACGTGCACCGAGTTGCCTGGTAGCTTTATGGTGAGGTATGTGTTTGTTGCAGATGTTCTTATCTAACCATAATTCTGTTGCAGACAGTCACATCTGAGGACCTTCAGACTGCGAACAAGGTGAGCTTAAAACAAGGCAGTGATATATGTTAATGAAGAAGTCCTCTCAACACTGCCTGCACACATGCACCGACACTCCCAGCTGTCTGTCACACCTACGCAAGAGGAGCTATGTCTATAATCTTCTGCATCCATTTAGTGGTTTAAGCTCTGCACACTTGTCATGCCCTCAATTTCTAATGAATTCTCTGCATGAGAAATGGGGGCAGTAAAACGGGTAGCAGATGAGAAGAGGGCACTACTGTGTGTCGTAATGAGAGCAGGGGTATGTATAATGTCTATTCCCCTGCCCATGACCAAAGTCTCAACGTTGTATCATTTTTATGGCATGATCCTTCTTGGATGCCACCGCTCAGCCCACGGAGAATTCACCACAGCAGGAAAAAAGGCAAAGGGATTACATACGCGTACCCCCTTACTTGATTTCCATATCTGCTCTCTCTGTCCGGTACAATCAGTGTCCCTCTTTTGCTTCCCGAACGTCCTCTCCAGATATCCCCTTTTACCTCTAAAATTCAATGCACTTGATGAATTTTATAGGCGACAGAGGCAGTAATGCACTTTACTTTGGTGGTTTGTGATTCAACTGTTCTTCCTCTTTCTTTTCTTCATTCACAATCTTGGAACGTGATAATGCTGAGATATAACACCTTCCTCATGTGACGAGAGCTTTTGTGTGCTGCTAATAAGTGCATCTTACTGATAATGTCTTGTGAAACCTGTGACATAGTGACATAGAGACCCTCGGTTCTGTAAAGAGAAGAGAACATTTTACACAGTCTGTGTTGCACTAATGCTTCAGTGAATATAATCAACACTTGAATGTAGCATTGTTTGAATAAAAACATCCAGTATTACCCCTTTCAGCTTTGGTCCATCCTCTGGGGAGCCTTAATAAGCTTCACCTATAGAGAGGTCTTAGCCTAAACCCATGTGATTCTCTATCAGTTGGGTCTGTTTGATGTATGTAGTGTTCCCAGCATGCCTTTGCTCATTTTCCTAAAGCCCTAAAGCACTTCTGGGGCCGACTGTTCTTCGAGAAAAGAAGTGAGATCACAATTCATTTAGCTCCTTTGTCCTCCTGCACAAAACCCAATAAAGGAAGTCCTCAAGCACATGTATGATACTTCTTCCAAATGTTACGAGCTTCACAAGAAGCATAATGGGGGACGGGGGGCTTTGAGTGCTTTGTTCTTATTGTGTCAATGCAGTGCTGCTCTGCTGTTCTGAAGGTGTGTTTCCATTAGCGAGGTCCTTTTAATTGTTGTACACATTAATTGTTGGTGCATGTCCCTGTTAACAGATATGGCCTTGACGAAAAAGAATTTTCAGAAACCTCTGCAGGACAGGAAACATGTCCTTGCTACTCAGAGCAGCCTCGAAAACCTGCTGGGGATGTGCTGACTCGATACTGATTAGATATGCTATAAACAGACGATGATGCTGTTCATCTCATTCATCGCCAACATTGCAGAGTGTAAACACAAACAGAGCAGCTGCTTTCATTCCAGTTTATTATCAATGTTCCTCCTCTCCTTCTTTGCTGTCTTCTTCTTCCAAAAGTGATTAATTACTGTCAACAGGGACTATAAAGTAGTGGTTTGCAAAGTCAGTAGATCCTAACAGGTCCAGAACTGTAAAGAAGAGGTTTGCAGTGTTTAAATACAAGCCTCCTCAGCGTTCCCTGTGCCCCCGCTAATGGTAATGCATCTTTATTGTCACACTTAATGGAAACCTAGAGCTGACTCACATAGACATGGGAGTTCATGTGACTCATGGAAGTCGATCTAAAATTGAGAAAAATCTGGATTTATAGTTTCTGAGACCAACTTCTCTGTGATTTGAGTTCTTGTTTGGAATTTTTAAACATAAAAAAACTGCCAAAAATGAGTCCTTATGGCTGAGACAGATAAGGTACAATAAAGCCTGACAAAAGAATCAAAGCGTTGATAAGCTGATAAGACCACATGGTGGTCGCATGTGGTTTACACATTTGGTCATATCTAATCTAATCTTGGGAAAAACTAAAAAGAAAACAAGATGTTTATCTGCTTGTGTCTTCGTTCCTGTCATATGATCTGCAAGAACTGAATTTAGAGTGCTTTCACACAAGTAATTCAATACTTCTGATCTGGACCAAAGTAGCTGTGGCCCCTGTGGTTAGCCCTGGTAGCAGTGGCCTTTGCCCCCCGGAGCCTTCAAGGCCAACCCAGAACCAGTGGTGGCAGCCTGTTATCACATTTCACAGCAAAGCTAACAATATGATCTTTACAATAAGCTTTAAAATAAGAATTACTATGCTCTGTTAGGTCTTTAGTCACAGCTCAGATGTCAAGTTCACCAAAAATGTTAAACCTGACGTGAACTCTAGTTCTAAAGGCAAACCATTTTTCTTTGGTACAAAGTTGTAAAAATGTCTATTTCTGCCGTAAAGTTGGGCATTTTAACATATAGGGTCATGCTCTAGCTAAACGTCACTCACAGACCACATGAAAAGAACATGATAAACCCCCGACGTCAGTATGAAGCTGGTTTAAACGGGTTCCGGATGATGCCGTATTGGCAGGGTCTGACTCGGCCCGGATCTGGTCAATGGGTGGAAAGATCAAGCAGCAGTTTGGAACATATCCACCCAACTTCAGTCACCACAATATAACTATTTTAGCTTAGCTTAGCTCAGCTAAAGCTGTGATACTAACTAGAATTACATCACATTTATTCTGACTGAATCTGTCCTCCAAGTCGCTGCAGAAACGACCTTGGAAAGAGTACTGCCAGAACTGGCACGAGGCCTGCTGGACCTCCAACCAAACTCTGTTGGACCCGTGACAAGCCAATACTTAAAAAAACAAAAAACAAAAAAAAACATTGTCTAAATGCTATTCGGTTAAATGCTGCTCTTCTATTGTGGAGCAAATGTTCCCCTCACCTGCATCACTCCAGGGTTCAGTGTTGGAGCTACTTCGTGTGGTTGTATTTAAGAACCTCGACAATCAAATGGCTTGTGTAAAAGTCTCAGATAAACACTCATTCCTTTGTTCAATTTGATGCCAGCCCTTCTATTCTGGACAAAAACCAGCTTCTGAGGCAACGATCCACAAGACCACAACAACAATGATGAAGAAACTGTTTCCAGCGACGGAACTGCCAAGTCTATGAGATACTCCAGAATGAATCTCCCTCTTTGTGCCGGGGAGGTTCTGGCCTAAGTGATTAATTAGCAATGCTTAATTAAAGTGTGTTATCTCTGATAGGCTTTGGGAAATGAGAGTAAACACAAGCTAAAACATAATGAAATGCCAAGAAACAAACAAACAATGACAAAAAGCGGATGACATGCAGAATCTGAATCATTGAGGTCATAGTTTCCTGTTGGACCTTTCCTATCACCAAACTCTGTCAGCGCATTTTGGCACTTTCTTGTCACAGTTCCAAGCCTTTTGGGTGGATTTCTGCAGCTTTGGCAAAATGTCAGACCTTTTAACTCTGCGTGCTGCATTTTTTCTTTTACTACCAAATATTTTACTGTAATTTTACTGTTTTTTGGGTTTTTTTCTCTCAGTTTAATAGGCTTAACATAATGCTTTTCCCCTTCGTGGGCTTAATTCCACAGGTGCAGATAATCAAAAACACATTTGTAGACTCTACAGAGGACTTAACAACAGAAAGAAAACAAAAAAAAGAGGCAAAAAGAGAGAGAGAAAGACATTTGATAACATGTCATGCATCTCCGGTTTGTTCCACCACGTCTGACTTTTGATTGCTCTGAGAAAGTTGAACTTCCTTTGAAATTCCAAGCTGGAGATGTTTAACTCTCGGTCAGGAGGGAGAGTTGATGCATTGCAACTGCAGCGATTGTAGTAGAATGATGTTGAATTTGGAGAAAAAATATTGTAATGGACTCATTTGCAATGATTGATTACATTTACTCAGGCGGCAGCAAGCTGTTATGAGTTATTTTGGAAACATATGAGCCCTGGACCTCCAGCAGGTACAGTAAATCTGAAGCAAATGAGAGTTAAATGAAAACATTTTTTTTCAACCTTTACCTTTTTTTTATAACGTTGGCAGCAGCCCTGTTGACTCTGATAACATTTTACTGTGTAAATCCCACTAAAACGCAGAGGAAACCAGTCAGTTGCACAATCGGATCAGTCAGTGTATCATCTAAAGCAGTTATTTGGAGGGTTTGTCAAAAACGTTGGCTCTAGTCTTAGATCTCATGCGCAGCTATAGTAGTGGTGCAGACATGTACATGTCTAATGACTGGCTTCATTTCTAACCTTTATTTTGTTTGGATACAACTCAGTTTCCAGCTTCTAGACGATGCTAAATAGTTAGCACTCATGTGATGCCTTTGAACCTTTTAGCTGTCCTTTACTCTGTTCACATTGTCTCGACATTGTGCATCCCTGGAATATTCCAGCTGATTTAGCTGAAAATGTAAAATATGTCAGTTTCTGTGTATCTTGAGCAGGTGGGCAGCTGCATATTTAGCTTCAGGTCATTAGAATTAGCTGTTTTTCATGTCCTACCCTTGAACTACATTCAACTTGCGTCCTCCTTATAACTCTTGCTTGTGGTACTTTCCTTTTCCCAAGCAAGTGACCTCATTTCTCAGTTGCCCTGATTAGTTAAAGCTTCACTTCACTTGTTGTCGCGCGTTCAGTTCTTTTCCTTCTTTCCCTCTAAGCCCAGAATTAGCCTGGCCAACCATACTTATTCACTTTGCGAAAGGTGTCTCTTGTGAAATGAGCGTCATCTCTCCTGTTCACAGCCGTTTCCACCAGTACAGAAGGTTTTAAACCAGTTGCAACAGGGCGGCGTCTAGCTGAAGACTCACAAATAAAACAAAAGTCAATTTTAGACGGAGTTGTAAACGGACCTAAACCTTCAATGCCTAAAGGGGAATCGGAAGCACAAAAAACATCTCTAAAATTGTCTTTTATGTCTCAACTATTCATTTGCTGTTCAAACAAACATCAGTATCCACAGTTGCAGCATTTTTTTCTCTCTTTCACTATAAAATTGTGTTTCAAATAACTCGTAAACATATATTCTGCTAACATTAAGTGATATCCACTTTGATTTATGACTTAATTTTATTGTTACTGCACTTAAAAAAACATTATTTATCTAGTTTAAAATTAGTTTGTTTTTTTTATTTATTTTATTTATTTTATATATTTCAAATGTTTATTTTCTTTACTTGTTCTTGGATTTTTAATGGACCTAGAATTAAGAATGACCTGCTGATTTTCAGTTTTTCACTTGTTACCTGGATGTAGCAAGTCAGGTTTTTGATTTACGTCACAGTTTATCCTTTTTTCAGGCATATTATTGCTGATATTGCTGATACATTTTTTAACTCTTTTTTTAGACTATTGTAAACAAAATGGACTAAAATACTCATGTTAAACACCCAACGCACAAAAGTGTGCACATTGAAATCTATTCAAATCACTATGCTTGGTAAAAATGACGTAATTAGGATGTAAATCCGTTAGAGCAAAAATTTTAATCCCGAGGTGTCAAATGAAGCGGAGGAATGAGAAAGTATATGTTTTATACCTTTTTTTTGTTTGTTTTTCTTGGATTCCTATGAACGCTAAAATGTGTCTTCAGGGTCTTGGGCGTGAGTTCTTGTCATTGAGCAAGAAGTAATAATGCAAATTTATGTTGTTGCTAATCTTTCACGTATACCAGGCTGCAATAATCAAACCATAAATAATCCAGTGTATTGAATATAAATCATTATTGTGTTTATAGACCATAAAATGGAGTTTTTTTAGTTCATAAAGCTTTTTAAGTATGATTACATAGTGATGGTTTTAAAGGTTTTTGGTTTTTGTTTTTTTTTATTAGAAAAAGTTTTTTTTTTATATAACATTTCTATATCTTGTTTTTGGGACTTAAACGTAAGTTTTTGAAGTTGCATTAACGGGTTAAATTCATACCTTATGTATGATATGCTGTTTTCCTCTCAGTGTTTTCATTTGTAAGCTGAATGTTTGGCCTGGCATAAGCCAGTCGCTGTGAAAGGATAGGTTTCTCATAAATAATACATGATGTATCTGTGGGACGAGTCTTTCAAGAATTGATTGCTTTGGCAAGAAAGTAAAAGAAAATGCGAGAAAAAAAAAGAAACGTAACTGACCCAAGACGGCCTGGATGAGTCTGTCTATTCCTCTCTTTCTCTCCCCTACATTAGTTTGATGAATAACACCGAAACGCACAAACATCAGGGGTCATCCATCAGCTCGGCACCAGCTCAAAGATAGAAGGGAGAACATCAAATATTAACGCCCACAACTTCACCCTGCGTGCAATGGGACTTTGACATTTACAGTGCAGTGAATTATTGAAACTCTTCAGCAGCCGTACATTTAAAACCACTGATGCATGCTCACTGCGGAGGATGGACAGGTTATGTAATCGGAGTAGTAGTCATACTCTCATCCACTCTAGCATCCATCATGCATAATGGTTTAAATACTGAAGTGAAGAATGACTGCATCTTCCTGCCAAGAGGATGGATGTTTGAGTAGTGTGCATGTTCTAGAAACAAGCCTCGTCAGCCATTTAGCCGTTAGAGTAATTTGTTTTTTTAAAAGATGTGAATATGATTTCTTTCTATTTTTGTGGAGGAATAGTGATAAGAATGCAGATTCCTCGAACAGGGACTTTCATCTGAAACTTTTCCAAATCTTCACCGACCAAGAATCCAACATTAACGCAGTCTCGTAAGTTACATTGAAAGGACACGGCCTGCAGATGTTCGTGACTCACTTCTATCCAGCAAACGAAAAAAAATGAAGGCTGGTTTAAACATAGAAATATAAATGGCATAAATTGTTAGTATTTGTAGTTAGAAGAGGATCCAAATGCAGAACTCGCTGGTAGGATATAAACTGAGGAGAGTAATGGTGAACATGTGGAAAGCCATAACCAAAACCCAAAACAAAATACAATGCAGGTAGAAGTATCTAAAAAACAAAACAGAAAATAACATTGCAATCTCAAGGTCAGAAGTAGGGCATAGAACGAAACAAAACGTGTAATGTCTGTGCCTAATCAATCAAGCTAATAACTTCGATCTGAGCAAACAAAAGTCTGTATAATTCTGTTTAAAAAAAGATGGCATTCGGTTACAAATGCTCAACATCGTACAGGGAAACCAAACCAACAGCATTTTTATTTTAACACTTGTACGTCACACCTGTCTCTTGCTTTTCAGTAAATTTCACTCAGGCCATTTTTGAAGCCACATCCTACACTAACAGCGCGTTTAAATCGCACTTTTCCAGTCCAGTTACAAACCCAGTAAGCAGCTTTGTAAAAGTGCCTTCAGCGTATGGGTACGCATACACACATTAATTACACTGATTTATCTAATGGACCTAGACAGTTCTATAATTACTCCTATTATTTCTAGAAATCAAATTACGTTATAGTGCCGAGGCAGACTTTTGTACGAGCAATTAGCCGAAACAGCATGTCTTTGAGAAGGAGTTAACCAAAAGTACCCGGAAAAAAAAAAACGCACAGGCACAAGGAGAACATGCAAACTCCATGCACAAAGAAGAAATGCACACGTCTACAAATGTTAAAAAAGCTTCAATGGTGGACTGCTGGAAAAACATCCAATGTGCAACAGACCAGTCCACCTGCCGTATTTTATCCCATAATGGGTGCATAATGGGTGCACCACCAGATTGGACGCCAGTCACAGCAGCCACATGAATGACTTCTGGTCATGCCGTAGCATAATGGATTTTATGGTGAAAATGCCTTAAGTGAACATTTCATTTAAATGAATTAATTACAAAAGTAAATTGTGAGGTCATTATTAAAATAGCTATGATTTAAGTTGGAGCATTATCAAGAAAAAAAAAGGAAAAGATAGATGTCTGTGCACTGGTACACTGTCTGCTGTCAGCTCTGTGGTTGGCGTTGTTCAAATTTCACAAATCCTTAACCCCTTTTCAAAGTAAATGTTGGTAAAAGGTGCATTTTGTAAGATTGTTGAATAAAAGAAAAAAGAAAAAAAAAGCTTCTAAACCTTTAAAGAAATCTAGTTTGATGGCTCTTTGGGACCACTATTAGGCAGATTTCTCATCAAACAGGAAGTTGTGAAATGAAATAGTTCATGTCATATTGGCATTGTTTACGTTTTTGTTTTCTGTCTACAGGTTTCAGTAAAAATGACTTGTCATTTACTAGCTCCCCTTGTACTCATAGAATAAATGACTTATGTATTTAGCACGTGTAAACTCAACAGTATACAAATGCCACTGTAAGGGCGTTTTAGGCTTCTACATTGCAGCATGAGCGCAGGATGTCAATAAACTATAAACCAAGCCACCGCCATCGCTCGCATGTACGTGTTCGCGGTATCAACAGTGCTGCTGCCCATTGACTCTGAATGCAGTGACGTCTATTACTGCAAAACTAAAATGTGAGTCTGCTGCGTTGGGTGGAAGCTCACATTGGAAGCTGACACCCGAAAAGTTTAATTTTCTCAACATGAGCGTCAGCCTGGTCCTAGCCAGTGAGATTGTACCAATAGCAGCCAAAGCGTCTGATATTTCAGCAAAATAGAGGAAAAGTTCATTCATGTTTGACCAGGTTTTAAAGAATGGCTTCAATATCGGAGGACCGTTAATTAGAAACAACATCAATCCCTACTCCAGCAACAGTTTTAAACAAATACTCCCAAAACTGAGTCTGGCGAGTCTTATCCTTTTCTCCAAATGACATACTCTCAAACCTTCTCCAGATTTAAGCCTTAACTTCCCCAGAAGCAGGGTCCAACATTGTAATAAACTGAAGCTCTTGCTTTATTTGAATGGCTGTGTGGACCACAGTTCATATGTCATTGCATCTGTTGGATTGTTTTTTGTTTGTTTGTTTTTTCAACAGCGAGTCTGTAATTATTCTTTGGCACTGGGTGGATTGGAATTTTCTTACAGCAGAGGCTAGTTTCTATGCTTTCAACAGGGGTTTTCAAAATTTCCCACATCATTGTGGTAATGGTGTTGGACTAGCTTGGCAGGAACTGATGTATAATGGATCTTTTTCATATGCGGAGATAATGAAGAACAATGTCCTGCGTGCGTAGAAACGAGCCTACACCACATTCCAACTCATGACAAAGAGATGGAGCGAGGAAACAAAAGGACAGGTAAGGTAACTGTGGCCTTTACAGACAATGTGCAGTTCACACTTCAAATCAGACGCATCTACCCCCTCCCAGTTTGCTAAATGAGAAAGAGCTACTCCAGCGTACCAGCTCCCCCTTTGCTGTTCCCTCCAGTCGTCCAAATGGGCAGCCAGCGGGGAGCTAACAAGTAGATGACAGTCTGTCCCAGCGGGTGACACCAGCAGCAACAAAGCCACAGCGTTGGAGGTTAGGAGGAGGGGTGTGTCGGTGACAGAGGAGGTGAGGGGATGCTGGCGTCTCAGCAAAACACTCGGCCTCCTCCAATTACGTGGCAGCAGGTGCCAGAAGTCCCCACTGATGGTGTAAGCTCATCCAGAAAAGTCAACAGTTTTATTCTTTATTCCTTAGTTCCAAGTGCTATTTATTAAACTCTTTTCCTTCACCTTGCACAACATAGACATATACAATCCCCACAAGACATCCAGACTTCTATGTGTCTGTGTTTTACAGTGCATTTTCTCAGCTGTTAATTTTTATGAATGAGCCACATGGTTGTAGGGGGGAGAGGGGGCCTGTTTCCTTAGAGTTGTCATGACAGACTGTGTGTTAAGCATCACGTATCTGTTCTATGGGGGATTAATCAGGAGAGGTTAGGAGGGTTTTGGGTACCTCAGGAGGACAGACGTTTCCGAAACATATGTGACTGATTTTGACAGATGGGGCCCTGAACAGGGGGTGCAGGAGGATGATAGAGCTGTGAAGTCAGTTTTTGGGAGCTGCAATCTCACACGAGACCCCTAAATCTTAGCGTTAATGGGTTTAAAAATCGGTTAAAGCAACAGAATTCAGTCATCCAGTTGGTCATACTCCTAACAGCTTTGTCCACTTGTTCTTCACAGAAAACTCGACTGAACAGCTTTCTTACATCGAAATGCTATGCTGCAACAACAAGACATTAGCTTGTTGATCTCTCAAAGAGAAAAATTTGCACTGTGCCCATTGCATTTTTTTAATTTAATTACAGTGTATTCACTTGTACATGTTGCAGCGACGAAGGGCTGAGGAGGCTTCCAACACATTGTGGTTGTTTGCGTCGTCATGACTACATCCAGGAAGAGGAGTATTTGTTGTGTTAACCAGTTAACTAGTAACTATGCCTTATGGAAAAGTATCCAGTGCACTGAATAGTGAAATGAAAAGAGCATCCACAGCCACACAAATGCATATCATACCATATTCATCCACTGCCTCTGCCACTACCTTCCAAGCTTTATTTCTGAGACTTGCGTCTCTGTGTGACCACAAACTTTGATCATTAAAAAATAGAACGACCTAACACTTTGATTACTAATTAAATTTTTCCTCCATATTCCTGTAATGCCAGGTCTGATCATAAACAGATACGAATCGATACAGACCCGCCCCCACGTATGATTCCATTGACGAGCACTTGCTAGCCTATCTGCAACCTGATTGGCTGACACAAGCTTTGATGCGTTGGAAGTAGAAAATTTCTCAACTTTTGAGGGAGGCATTGGACCTGTCTCAACATACAGCTGATGTCACCCCATTCAACGTCTATGGAGACTGAGACAGACGAAAAACACAACACGTACATGTGAATACACCATCACAACCCCATTTCCAAAACAGTTGGGATGCTGTGTAAAATTCACCAGCAGCAGCTGGGAACGGCCCCACCCTCAGGGTGGGGGTGCACGAGGTGATGTGCACGCTGAGGGGGGTCAACCCATATGTATATAAAATATAAAAATATTAAAAAAAATTTAAAAAATCTGAATCTGAATGATGGATGGATGGATTTGTAAATCTCAGAAACCCATATTTTACTCGCAGAGACACAGATACAACATATTAAATGCTTAAACTGATGAAATGTACATCTTAACAGAGAAACAAGATCATTTTTAAATTTGATTGCAGCAGCACTTCTCAAATAGTTTGGACGGTGCAATAGTTACCACTTTCATGACGTTCCAAATGTTTCTAACAGGAGAAATGTCTGGACTGCAGGTAGACCAGTTCAACATCTAGTCTCTTCTTCTACCACAGTGTGGTTTAGGATTGCAAGGTATCCTGAAAAAATAAAGTAAAATACAAAAAAATAAACACCTTCATGGGCTCATATGTGGCTCTAAAACCTCTACATACCTTTCAGCATTGCACTGAGCACTGATGACAAACGGGATGGTCCCACTACATGACAAGACATTCAATGTTTCCTGAAAGAATTTAAAATCATTACTTGCCAGATTGCATTTTTTTCATTCTGCCTCAAGTCCAAGTCCAGGCCAAGTCCAAGTCCAGGCCAAAAGAAGACTGGATCATGTATATGAGTTGATTCTTGGTGTGATAGAGCTCTAACTTGCATTTGTGAACAGCATGGTCAGTCGTCTTCTCACACTGTGATTTCTGTTACAGAACCGTGTCTTTTTCAAGGCAGTGCTGCCTGATGAACCATCCGGCAGTGATTTTTGGCCTCAGAATCTTTTGATATTAGATACTATTGATTATGACTCTTTCAAAGTCTGCATAGTTTTACACAGATGAATAATATTCTGGCTGCAGATTGCTGAACTACTGTCCATCTCCCTCTCTAACATGTTCTTTTTATACCCTGTTGACTTGATTATTGTAATTTCTTGCTTACTTTTGCAGCCTTTTGTCACCCACGTTCCAACTTTTTTTGACTTCTATTGCACTTTTAACATTTTTGTTTTATATATATATATATCTGTATATGTATATTCTCATGTGAATACATTTTTTAATTTGCAATTCATATCCTGTTTTCATAACATTTTTTTGGGGGGAATGAGGTTGTACATCATAATACACGTGCACACTTGTTTATGTGGCAACAACTGTTCACACTCGCGGTCTGATATGTAAATGATACGAGGCTCTGAACTGAAACCACCATGGGGCTCATTCAGACGTAATGCTGACACATTCAGCTGCTGTCAGAATAACAGACATCGGTGCATGTCTGAAAGTGGCTTTAATGTTTTCTAGCTAAAGTGTTAGTGTGACTAATTCAGCTGTAGGGGTCTTTGTTATTGATAATACATCAGCTCTGAGTATATTTCATTCATGCTGCCTCCATGCAGTTCCTGTTGACTTGGTGTTTTATGGTTTTACAGTTACCGCTCTGCGTGCCAGAGTATTGCAAAAGCACTGTTCCTTTTAGTGACACAACAGCCTCTGGCATCATTTCTCCAAATGATCTGACTGTAAAAAGGCAGAAACTCACTGATATCCTCATCATATTTCTAACTATCATTGCTCCTTACTCATTTCTCGTTGCCACAATATCACAGGACCAGTGTGCTATAATATGCCCATTATCCACACGTTTGTGGATGTGGAACTACATTAATTTGCAAATGAGGAGCTGTGTCTCCGCAGGAAGAATAGGTTGTTCTATGACTGGAAAGTCAATTCTCAGTCCTCCGTCCATCAGTGTAGGCGTATAGAATAAAGCCTTTACATACAGCATTTTGCATGAGCATATAGTTGAAACCACAAGTTTACATACTTTGTATAAGACACTTTTTTTTTAACTTCCTGACTGATGTGTTGAGATGTTGCTTCAGTTTTTCTACATAATGTTCTTTCCTCATGATACCATCTATTTTGTGAAATGCACCAATCCCTCGTGCAGCAAAACGCCTCCACAACATGATGCTGCCACCCCCGTGCATCACAGTTAGAAAGGTATTTTCAGGTTTGCAAGTTTCACCTTTTTCCTCTGATGGTAACGATGGTCACTATGGCCAAACAGTTCAATTTTAGTTTCATCGGACCACAGGGCATGTCCCCAGAAATGAAGGTCTTTGTCCCCGTGTGCATTTGCAAACTGTAATGTGGCCTTTTATGTTGCATATGGAGTAATGTCTTCTTCCTGACTGAGTGGGCTTTAAGTTCATGTGGGTCCAGGACTGGTTTCACTATGCACAATGACACACTATTACCAGCTTCAGCAGCATCTCCACAAAGTGTTTTTTTTTCCAGGTTTGATGTGCAAATTTTGAACCAAAGCACGATCAAAAGTATTTGGACAAAGCTACATAAGGCAATGCAAGTTTATTTCTAGAGCACAATTCATACACAAGGTAATTCAAAGTGCTTAACTTAACTTACATAACTGTAAATATAACCAGAAATTTTTATATTTGGATGAAAATCCCTTTGCAGGAGTTTCCTCGCTGGAGAAGCTTTGCCAGACCTCCACTGCAGCCACCTTCAGTCCATCTTGCTACTTCCAGTCCTAACTGTATACAATAAAACTGTTTGTATGAAAGAGAAACACACTGAAAAACATTTTTGTGCTACCTTGCCAAGGTTACAAAGGTGCTAAATAAGTGCAGAACATTTAGTTGAAAAAAAAATCCAGCGGTATCTCAAGTTCATTGAGTGACATATTAGAGTTTTTCACCCTTAGCCAGAGCCAGTTATCGTCTGCAGCTGATGGAGGTCAACTTCATATAGAAACTTGTTTGCTGTTGTAGAATTAAAAGTCGAAAAGGCTCATCACTAACTGAGAATTTCATCAAAACCATTAGTGAGGATGGTAAACAAGATTAGACTAGTATTGATTAGGTCATTTTCTGAAAATGCGATTAAAAAAAAAACAGCTTTTTTTTTTTCTTTACATTAAAATTGAATATATTGTGGCAATTTACTGGTTACTAGCATTATTCCTTTGGACCTACAAAAGCCATTTTATCGCTCCTTTGGGGAGAACGCTTTGTTTTTGATGGAATTTGGGTGTGTTTAGTGGTTTTGGTGTTGAGTCTTGTTTTATTGCCTCTGTCTTTTTCTGCTTCTGTTAACTTTACTTCCTGTTTAACTTTGAAGGACTGTCTTTGTCTTAATAATTCTGTTCGACTTTCCTGTTCTTGTCTTTCTCTCCCCTTTTGCTGGTCCGTACCTCCTGGCTTTGTTTTTTTCCCTTGGTTCTGGTTCTTGTTATGGTTTTGTCCTGGTTCCTGTCAATCTGGATCTTGCTGTTCTGATTCATTTGGAGGTGCGTCGACTTGGCAAATCAAGAACTTGTATTGTGAACTTTGATGGAGTACATACTATCCATGAACTATCCAGTTTGCTTCACAGCGTCAGTGGACCCAACCAAAACATGGCAACACTGAATGAACATGTTGGCAGTAGCGACAGACCCAACGTACCTCCATCTCACCCCACCCGCCAATCAATGCAAGAGTGACTCTCCCACTCAGTTCCAAGAGGCAACATTTATGCTTGAGAAGGTTCCTAAGCGACTCTTAAGTAAAGTACCTAAGTGGTAGCACTGACGAGAACTGGTCGAATTCGAAAGTGCTTCCTTTAGTATGTCTTTTAATACAGGAATCAGTGAAGCATCCTTTATGAAAGAAAAGGAGAAAAGGCTGTCCCACAATCCCTTGTGGCTCCAACATTTAAATGGATCATTTTCTCACAGTTGTACTAGCTGTGAATCATGCGGAGAATTTTGAACATATAGATAGTGGAACAACCAGGAATAACATTATATTTCACTACTGGGAGAATTTCCTCTTCTATTTTTTTTTTAAATTACAGATCTTGGTAATTAAGTTATATTTTTGAACTGTAAATTTTAGTACGCCTGGCTTCTCAGAGGTTTGTGGTTATTTCCAAAGTGTTTATGAATTCCCTATTAAGTCTTTCCTGAACTTCATTACAGTTTCCTCTGGGGTTAAGGAAAAATGTTTAATAAAAGATATGAGAGGTATTAAACTACTGCTCCAGTCCCTCATCCAATCTAGAGTTTACCGCTGCATTTTACTATAGACATAGCCCTCTGAGAACTTTACAAAGCCTTTGAGTTAAATTATACTTATTCTTTTTTTCTTAGCCAACACAAAGACATCAGTTCATTTATGACTGTATTTGTCACAACTAGCATTCTAACAGCTTACATTTAGCCAAGCATATGTTGTACAACATCTTGAAATAACATGAAAACACAGGAAGTTACATTCTGAATGATCCTCTTGGGCTTTACGGTTGTGACTCGGCTCAGGCCTGTGGTCTTTAAATCAAATGTGATGCTAGAGTTAGCTTCATTGGCTAAAATTAGCCAGAGTAGAAAAAGTGCTTTTCCTGTTGGGACATTAACGTTAAAATGTAACCATTCAACCGTGTCCTCATCTCCTCACGTGCCTGGGGTGCATGATGACTCCTGATTACTTGTTCCACCAACAGAAAGGACATCTCGGCAGAGTTGCTCACGGCTGAGACATTTGGGAGTTAGCAGAGGAGGCTTGAATGAAGATGTTAGCTTTGTTTGTGGGTGTGGATTGATCAAGAGTGATGCATAATGACATAGAAAGAAAATAAATAATAGTGCCTGGAGAAGCAATGTGGCATTTCAGTTCGGGAGGAATGTCTGCATAAAAATGACTAACTTAGGTCTATAGAGACTATAGCTCATTATCTGTCAACCCCAAAGTTGATAAGAAGGTGTGTACCGGATATATGCTTGTGCATCATACATATGTGGGTTCCGGGTAAAACTAGTAGGATGGAATTTTAACTGGGCTGACCTCCTCCTTGGTCCTTTTTCAACTGGCGTGTCTTCACTTACGATGACAGGGACGGTTGCATGTAAACTACCATTCCAAACCACATGGTGGCGGTAGTGCTCTGCTTTCACTCCTTTGTCGACCACCAAAAAAAAGAAAAGAAGTTGGCGAAAACAAAGACATTATAAGAAAAACAAACTAAAATGACTGAATAAAAATACTCGTGTGATTGTAGTGTTTCTGTTTGCTGTTTGTATAAAGCTTAATGGTGGGTAAAGACCAACTCATGCACGAAGCGCACATTAGGTGGCTGAATGACATCTTTTCCTGCCTGGAGGTGTACCCAATCAACGAGTCTCCACCACCCCTCCCCATACAGAAGCCACTCTAGGTACCTATCCTACAACAGGAGCGTCTTTTGCCCCACAAAGTTTCCTGAAGGCCACTTTTGCAAGGCCACTCTTGGTAATGGACATGTGCGTCAATGATCCGGCCTTGAAAAACTACCCAGAACCCCCCGCTAGTGGAAACTTACCTATGAGGAACTACCCGTATATTTTGGTAACCAACAATTTTCCTTGTTGTTAATTTGTATATATACATATGTGTGTGTGGATAGATAGGTATGTATGTATGTATATTCAAAAAAAAATTGTAATCCAAGTTTGAGACAAACCAGACCCAGCTAATAAAAAGCTAACTTCAGGATCATGGTGAAAATGTATTTTTAATGGAATGCACCAAAAAGAAAAAAATATATACTATGGTTCCCAAAATCTTGAAGCCCCTTTAAATATGACTGTAATCAAATGTATGTAATTATTCCCTTCAAAATTCTTTTACTTTAATTTTTATGACACGTGTTTCTTGATTTTGATTATTATTCGCCAAGTCGTATTAAATCTAAGGACATATTTTTCAAGACTTTCCATTTTTATAAGACAAGCAAGAGGTTTGCTCGTCCTGCAACTTTTTACTTGGCAACTTGAGCCAATGTGCAAATCAACTGTGTAAATATTGTTATATGTTCCAGCTCACTAACTATGATTTATATCAACTCACACAAAAAGCTAACTCATGGTTCTCTGTTTGTTGGAATACTGATGATCTGTTAATTTGATCATGCAGACATTCGACCCAGCAGCGCAGCATCTTTGCATTTGCAGAGGCTCTAATGAGTGTCTGGATGCTACACCACAGTCTGGATGAGAGTGAAAAGATCAGGCATATTTTCAAAATCTTTTCAGAATAAAGCCATGTAATTTCTGCTCCAACTAAGGTCTACCTTTTATGTGTGTCACATGTGACTGATTTGCCGCATTTATTTCGTATCCCTTTCTCACTGTGTGGAGTGGATTAGCAATAGTTTCAACACCAAACAAGAATTATAAACAACAAATTACAATAAGCTGCCCTGCCCACAGCGCTGCAGTGTGACTCATTTTATCGCGTTACTTCTTCCCAGCAGAGGACTACCAGTAATGAGAAAACAAGGCATTATTTTACGTTTTTTTTGTTGTTGTTTTTTTTTTGTCAAAGGCTCGCAAGCCAGGCACAGCGGAATGATGCAAGCGCAACAATGCTTATTGTTATTCACCGTAAAGTTTTATTTCTGGGGAATTGCTGCAGTTTCTCTGTATTCAAATGTGGTGAGAATGGATTCAAAGCTTGGGGAAATGCAGTGGAAATCTCATTACTGTGTACACATGCTGGAAAAAATGTTGGCTCCGGGGCAAATTAAATGCCTTCTCCTGAATCGCAATAGGCTTGTTAGGGTTTTAGTGTGGAAACAGAGTAAGGGGAGGAGTATTTCTGCTGCTACCTGACTGTGTTAACAAGTTGGGTTAAACTTTAACCTGTGACTCTGTCAGCGGAAGGCATGCCAGCTGACTTACATTGGATGTAACTGCAGGAATTTCACTTCGTGACCTGGGGCACGTTGGCAGGGGTCCACACGTGTCCTATATGTTCTGCTCAACAAACAGCCATTTGTATTTGGGTCGGTGAACAATTCAGTATTATGCACAATCATTCCCGTGATTTGCCCTCTATAATTGAGGTCAGACAGCTTAATAGCAAGCCGCAGCAGCAGCAGAAATGCAATTAAATCAACATCTAGAAAGCTGCTCACGTAGTAGCGTTGTCGTCTTTGAGGTGAAAACATGGTTAATATTTCAAACTGTCAAATCTCAGATGATTTTCAGATTCATTAAGAACTCCTCGATAGCATGTATCAGTGGATTTCATTTATGCCCAACGAGGCTGGAAAAGGCCATGTCTGCTGATATTTTATATATATATTTTATACATTCAATACTGTACACATGCTTTTTTATTTTCAAGTCTATTTAACTGTCAAACTCAAGGCCTGCGGGCTACATCCGGCCTGCCACTTTATTTTATGTGACCTGCGAGAATGCGCAAAGACAATCAGAAACATATAACTAGAACGTGTCTGAGGAAGTTTCAACATGACTGCCCGTTTGATTCAGTTCTGACATCAGAAAGTGGAATAAATGAGGTGGAGAGCAGCTGGTTGATGTCAAAAAGTCTGAAAAAGTTTGAAAAAGATTTTACAATAAAAAGCAGTTAGTTTTGTAGAAAAAAATTATACAAAATTATACAATTTTACAAATGCTGTAATTTATGTCAAAAAATAAATACATTTAAGTTAAAAAGTCACAATTTGTTATTGTACGATTAAAGTCTTTTTTTTTTTGCTATTTTTGCAAGAAAAAGATTTGTGATTTTAGTAGAAAAGTCTCAGTTTTAAATTTCAAGAACTTGTGGGAAATCTAAGAACATAGCTGGTTCAGAAAGGAAAGAATAACCGGCCCTTTAATGGTAACCACGGTGATGACGTGGCTAGGGATGAAATGGGGTCTGGCACTCCTGATTTAAGACAAAAACAGAAAATATGGGCTGGCTCGGCTTTCATGCTGATAATGTGGAAATGTGACCATTGAATTAACCACTGAATGCCATTAAATTTACAGTAACCAACATTCAGACTCTTGATCTTGATCTGAACTGCTCACCGTCCTGCAGTATGGTGACCAGTTTGGATCAGGAGCCAGTGGAGCAAGTCCTGATGGAACTGCTCATACAAAGCGAGACCAGGTTTTCCTCCCCCTTCTTTCCCATTCCTTTCTTCTGATGATAACCAGAGGAACTGCCACTAATGTGGGAGTAGAGCACCTCTAGTATGGCAGGTCCCCACCTCTCTCCACGGCGGGACATTATGTTAGCCGTTTCAGATGAAACTCTTCCACCCATGTCAACTTAAACAACTATAATCACCGATGTCATGATTTTTATGTCTTAAGTGATTTCCACATATTAACCATTCACAATTATTTGCTTCTGCCTCAGTGGATTGTTTCAACCATTTTCATGGTAGATGCATCAGCATCACAGCATCTCTGGAGAAATTTCTTTCTCAGCATGAGCAACCACCAGTTTCTTTTCATTTTTATTGCTTTTCTGGTTTCCTATCATCTCTTTTTTTCAAATTTGTAGAATTCCTGAATGAGCGTTGTGGTGATTATTTGTGTGGAATGTGTTGCAGTCATGCTGTCACCTACATGATAAATACTCTACTGTGATTCAGACTTGACACATTTTAAAGGATTTCCACTAATCCTACTGGATGGGCTAATGACTTCAGACGGACCTGAAGGGCTTTTGCTCTCTGTCTCTCCCTGGCTCTAACTAGAATGGAATAAGTGATGTATGTATGAGGGCAGCATGATGATGATGATGAGGTATGAAATAGGACTAATAGAAGGGTTTCAGGTGGAGGTGGGACTGCATCGAGGGCCTTTTTTTTATGAGTACACAAAGGTTTCCTCTCACTGTTATGGCTTAATACAGCAGCACTGACTAAGAGACAAGAAGCAGCGCTAGAGGTGGCAGATTTTAAGATTTTCTTTGAGAGTGACAAGGATGGATGGGACCAAATCAGGAACAGCTAGGGTTAGATGTTTTGGAAGTAAAGTAATTCATTAAATCCTGACTTTTGCTTGTATAGAGACTATTATCAACTAGTCTTTATGTCTCTTTGATTAATAAAAAAAGGAAAACAACTGGCTACCTCTAATAATTTCATTGTATTTACTTTAATAAGATGGAACTATGGATGGTCAATAAAACTGCCCGAAGGCTTTTGCACAATACTCAAGATAAAATACCAAAAACAAAAGAAAAAAGAAAAAATCTGAATTAAGACCTTCAGTGT
>JBAMYA010092933.1:0-21508 GCA_037176975.1 Arrhamphus sclerolepis | reverse complement strand
GCGACCTGTCCAGGGTGTACCCCTGCCTTTCGCCCAATGTGAGCTGGGATAGGCTTCAGCAGACCCCCGTGACCCTGCACAGGAAATAGCGGGTATAGAAAATGGATGGATGGATGGATGGATGGATGGATGGATAAGTGGGTTTTATAGCTACACACAAAAGTTATAAATGGGATTCATGTTAAAGTGGAACAAACAACCGAGGGATGAAGAGGTCTGGCAGGAGATGATGTCGAGCTTAGAAGTGCAATATAAAACAGAACTTGTTATTTACTGTAAAATTAGACGATCACCTTATTACGTTTTCAGTTGTTTAAAAAAAGATGGACGCCATAGATCTCACAAAAGAAACACAACGTATGTTTGTATCAGTATTTATGTATAAATAGAACCATTTAATGACGTTAGAGCAGGCAGAATGTTAAAGACATTTAAAAACAGATTGATAGTAAATGTCTAAATTATGTTTGGGAAATACAGTGATGTTTTCTGGATGTATAAATAAGCAGTCCCAGTAAATGGCATAGAAATGTAGTGTGGAATGGGCTCTGTTACCTGAATGGACTTGTGTGGCCCTCATCTATGTTCTCTTCTATGGCTAATTCACTCAGATGACAGTAATAAGACAAGAAAAATTCCCTTCGGCTGCGAGAGCATGGTGACATGTACATGATTAAAATTTGGCCAAATTGCCTTCAGCCATGCCACATCACAGCAATCTCACCCACTTAACTTCAACACCCAGCCCACAAACGTGTTACCAGCCCTCATCAAGAGTAATAGTCACTTTCTAAAGCTGCCTTATGAATCTGACCTTTTCCACTATGTGAGATGTGCAAATTATTCTAATTTTTGCTTTGTTATTTTTCTCCTCTTTGCCTTTCTTTTCTTCAGAAACGAAAACGGCAGCGCACCAAAGCCCCAGTCAATTATCCAGCAGCCGAGTCATACATCATATTTTGAGTGTATGGATTTCTAATATCTCGGTACAGCAGTCAAGATGATGCAACAGATATGGACCCTAAGCACATATCAAGTGTATTCCATGAGGATTTTCAATAAGGCTGCCACAAGACATAGGACGGGATTATTAAAATAGATACACACCTGGATTTATATCGTAAAAGTCTATGTTTAGTGTTGCCAGTGTTCAGAAAAGTGAAACAGAAGAAAAAGAGGAACATATTCCACTTGGTTTGTTAAGATGCTCCTCATATTTCCATTTTACATTCTTTCCATGCGATAAAAAGAAATTGTTTTCCCATAACTCTAATGTTCTTCTGTTTGAGATTTTAATTGCAGCAGATAATTGGACAGAAAGAAAAAGTTTACACAACACCAAGCAATAAAGTAATATTTTCCCCAAGCTGTGAGACGGTCAGACCTCCCGCGTCCGAGTATATGGCCAAACCTCATGTTGAAGCTTGATACATGAACAAGGAGAAGCTAAATTATGTGAACTAAAAGTCGACACTGCCAAGTCTACATTTTGGTTATTGTCTGGCAATTTCATTTTTCACAAAACAGGCACAGTATTAAAATGCACAGATGAGACAAATCCCCGCTTTGACCCAGTTTTCAAGAGACCAGGATCTAGTTCAGTACCAGAAACTAAGGAAAAGCACAAGTACAGTACACAGGTTTGCTGATGAGCCCACACTGACGAGGCATGATCGTTTCTGTGTGCAGGCGAAGACTAGCCTAGCATCATGGACATCGGCAGAGCCGGCCTCTACTTCCTTCCAAATTTGAGAGGATGCTGAGACCGTCACAAAAACCATCACAGCTAGAGTTCAAACACAACAAAAACTGAACCATAATGACAGTGCAAATTTACACCTCTTTGACAGTCTTCTTGTACATTTCAGCAACTGAGCTGCACTTGGGATCAAGCTGAGGACACAAAATAAATCAGTTCCCTTGCAGGAGGGTCCAGAAGCACAGCTGTTTGCAGCCACCTTGTGTCACTACTACCTGTAATGGACCAGGGCAAACATCAATGATGGGTTAAAATTGGACAGATATTCTCAAACATAAAAAGAAAAACCTTGGGTTAGTTCAAAAAACATGCATGTGCCTTTTCCTGCAGACTGATGTTAATAAGGGATGAGCATGAGGTGAATATGTATGCACAAATTCTTATAAAACCCAATATGGCTAACTGGAAATTAAAATAAATCAGTATTCTTGCTTCCTTCCAGTGTCCAAAAGCATCCATGTTAGATTCTGTCCTAAATCAGCTGTATAGGTATGTGTCTGAATGGCATTGTGATGGACCTGCTAGTGAGAGCCGAGAAAGGCTCGAGGCCCTTTGGCACCCCTAAACAGGATGAAGCAGGTAGAGAAAATACTGCAGAATAAATAATTGCATCTCGGTGTTGAAAAACCTTACCAATGAGATTTTACATTGAGTTAAGAGATGTTTCTTGTACCAGATGGTGGTTGGCTCATGGGCCGTTTTAGATTTCCAAGGTTTAAAAAAACAAAACACAGTTGAGCTCCATCTGCAGATCATGTTTCCCTCATGATCATCTTCATTCAAGGCTGCAAACCTCCCATGCTTTCAGCTGCTGCACCTTTTGGCCCCTTTTATAATCAATTTTCTTTTTTTTTTCTTCTCTTCGTCCCCATTCTAAACTTGCAGAGCTCAGAATTTTTCCCCTCCATGCACAAGTTAATTTTAGTTTATCTATAATAAAACAAATAACCCTGAACTTACATGCCTCCTTTTTGCTCTTCCCTTCATTCTCACATTTATTTGAAAACAACTTCTTAATATAGAGGTGACTAGATGAGTGTCTGCATCCATTCATGTCTAAAAATAAGAGTGGGGATTGGTACATGTGCGGTTAATTTCAAATCAGATTTGCAAATCATGCTTGTGCACGTTACTGTGCACATTCAAGGTGTACATGCAGTTTTAGTCGTGAAAGCACAACAAACTTCATACATCTGGTTCCTGGTCTCATTTAAATGTCTGTGCAGTCAATGTTAATTTATTAACCCATAAAAGTTTCCTTCAGGCTTCATTGCTGGACATCCACAGACTACATTAGAGAAAGATTAAAAAAAATTTAAAAAAATGAAATAAAAATAAAGACATTAAATGATCATTTTGTTGAATATTACCAAAAACACACAGACAGCCATGCGTTTAAGGTGAACCAAACAGTGGAACATAATTAGGGAACGATTGTACAGAAATCCAAATAACTTCAGGTGGGTTTGTGTTGCCTGAACCTGCTGAGGCATGTTAAAAAAAAAAAAAAAAACAGCGCTGAGTCAGTAACACAGTTCTGAGACCAGGTTTTCATTCTGGAGGTTAAATGGAGCAAATTCATCATGAAGTCACCACTGACTTCTCCTTCTTACTTATAAATCAGTCCATTCTCTTCCCCCCCAATACTTGTCTGACCACCTTCACCATCACACTCCATCCAGAAACCTGCAGTCTTCGGATGCTGGGCTTCTTTCCATCCCCCGTACCCGTCTGAAAACCTTTGGAAACAGGGCCTTCAGCGTGGCTGCCCCCACCCTCTGGAACTCTCTCCCACCTGGAATCCCCGACTCCCCCACTCGCCTCAAAACCCACCTCTTCTCTTTGGCCTTCCCAGACTAGCCAAGGTCCTCTACCCGTTACCTTTTTTTTTCCTTCTTCACCTTGTAAAGTGACCTTGGGTTCCTTGAGTGCAAGTTATCATTATTATTATTATTATCATTATTATTATTATTACTACTGAGTGTGAACACGATGCATTTTGTGTTTTGCTCATGGCCGTGTGGACGGATGAAGTGCACTGTGCAATAAATTCAGTTTCGAAACAGTTCAACTGCAGTTTCATGAGCCTTTGCTTTGCTTTTGGTTGACACACACTGTTATAAAAAGTAGTAAAAAGTATTTGCAGTTGAAAATGTGGTAATTGTGGTTTTTAGCAGATGCCATTTAATCGTTCAAAGAGTTAACAGTCTAATGGAAAAAGCTGACGACATTCCTAAAGGAATTTACCTGCTTATGTTGTTGCTTTCCCTTGTTTTTGTTTTCTTTTTTTTTTACAAATATCAGCAGAACGGTAAAGCAAGTTTCACGCATTTCAACATGACTTTCCTTTTGGCTGCACCCTGTTCAGGGTCTCCACAGCAGTATGATCCACATGATTAGCGTGGATCACCTTCCTGACGCAACTGGAACTCAAACCTGGTCCTCCTGCAAGGCAGGTATAAGAGCTACCACGAGGCCACTGGAAAGGCTTCAAGGTTGCTTAAACAGTCATTTCTCAGGAGTGGAGACGGATGCAAATGTTCATATGTGACAGTTTGCTAATTTTTATAATAGTTGGAAGTGGGTACTTAGTGGGTAGTTATTTATTCCCTAAAAACAGGGAAGATGTACCGTTTCTCTGCTGTGGCTTCCACATATAGATACACCTCAGTATTTGGATTATAGAGGCATTTATAGCTGTACATGTACTTCAAAACTGAATGCTTAGCAACACGGTTAAACACACTGCTCTGAAAGACTTCAGTTACTGACCTCGATTAAAAAGATATATTTTCATCCCACATTTTATGATTTGGGATGCGCGTCAAAGGCGTCAAAAACCTGTGTAAGGAACAGTGTCAACAGAAAAGTTCAAGAAGACTTTTTTTTATTTGATGGGTTTTGTTTTGGGTTTTTTTTTTTTTTTTTTTTTTTAGATTTCTTGACATTCATGACTCACCTGGTTTTATTTAGATAAGATGCGCTCGACCTGGAGAACAGCGGGAGAATTTTGGTTGTGGGAGGGGCAACTCAAAGCACTTTCAAATCTGCACTTCTACACATAGTCAGCACCAGCAGGTGGAAAAGTGGAGAGACTCAAAGAAGGCAAGTTGGCAGGAAAGAGCGCCACAGCAGGATGTCCTTTACTATGGCAGGTGACAAAAGATGGATGTTGAAAGGAGAAAAAAAACAGGCCTTTCTGCCTTTTCTATAGCAAGACACGGGGACTGGAGTAGGGAGTGGAGTGTCCTTGGTGGTTGCAAACTCAAAATGTTTAGCTCACCTGTCATCCCTTGACTCATTTACTTTCACTTTAAATGGCCACTTCAGCAGCTGATACATTGCCCTGGGGGTGAGTCTGCCTGCTGCTGAGTGCAGTATTGTGTTTGTCTTTGCTTTTAAAAGCTGAGAGAGCCAGCACTACATTAAAAATAACAGCCACCAATACATAATTGCTGTCCAAGGGGAGAGGGAGAGGTAAAGCGGGTGGAAAAAAAAAAAAAAAAACTAAGTAGAGAAGTAGGTGAGACAAGATATCATTAAGTGGTAGATGCAGTGAGAGAATACGGGAAAGGACTGGTCCAAAGTCACTCTGTAAACTCCCACTGGGTGCTTATGTTAGTGGGAACTCCATTAGCAACGATTAAAAAGCCATTGCTCTAACAGCTTGTGAACTAAATAATCACAGGGTCCTGTTTCACTCATGCTGCCCTCCCACTTTCAGATGAGCCAGGACTGTTGTTTGCCTTCACCTTGTGCTCCCTTAAGGACCCTATAATAGCCATTGTGTGCACTTGGGAGGATATCTTATCAGGCAGATGAGCTAAGCGCTGGCTCTCATTATAAAGCCTGCATCACTCTTTTCCAAGTTTTCAACAAATGTCTGTAGCGTTGCTAAGGTGAGAGACCCAGGTTCACGTTTGAGAAATCTCCTTTACTTTGTATATATGGGTGTAGTGTAATGACATGCACATGTTTGCATTGTTTGCTGTGGAAAGTTGCACAAAGTTAACTTTTCAACATGAAGTGCAAGTGTCTTGATACCATACACATTATAGAAATAACAGCGCTTCTTTTCCTGGTTAATAAAATAGTTCATCTCTCATCTGAAAATCTTATTTAGAATTTTTTATTAGTTCATAACCCTTTGCTCTTCATACTGTACATTCCAATGCATTTCTCATTTTCCCCCTCACATTTCTTGCTTTTCTCTGAGTAATTTAGACTTTTGCTTTTGCCTTTTTGCCCATGGTATTTAAAAGGGGAAAAAAGTATCCCATCTTTTCAGCTTTGCACTAAATGTTTTTCTTTTTGTTTGTTTTTTTTCTCCCCTTCTCTCTCAGTGAAGGAAAGGAAAGTTAAATATCGACAGCTTGAGTGCATCACATCATTTGTATGCTTTAAATTCTTTTTACATATTTATTTGTGCTTAAGATAAATGCACAAGCCACAAAATGTAAATGGGAACATTTTGGAGTTGTTTGGAATTTTTATTTGTACTCATGGCAAAATAAGATCATTCCCAAAATGTTGGAGTGTCTCTTTAAAATTGCAAATTATTCTGTTTAAATGTACTTTACCAAGCACAAAAATGTGTTGAAGCAAGAGAGAATCACCATCCACACATTATTCAATTTTCATGTGTCAAACTCAGATCATTGAGGTAAACTATTTATACAGTTTATGTATATTTATGTGAAATTTGGTCCACGATATAAAGAAAAAACGCATCAGAAGAGAGGATGAGAATGTATCAGTGGTACAGTTTTACTGTTTCACTGGAACCATTCAAACTGAAATTAAAACTAACTGCAAGTATTTCTGATAAATATCCTACCAATTATGGAACAAAGCGCTTTTGTGATAATGACATTGAAATGATTTTTTTTTCCTAATCACTTCAGAGGACGGTACCTTGAATTGCTGATGCTTTCACCTTCATGTTATTTCTCTGAAATTTCCATCCTTCGGCATTCAGGAAAAAGTGCGTGCGAATTGATTTCTGATTGGCCTGTGTGAATTTGATTGTAGTCAATAGAAATAATTAAATCTCAGCTTGGTTTTTAGGCTCGCTTGGTAGCTCTTGCACATTCTAAAGTGGATGATATCACTTTTATTGACGTATCTGTCTTTGTTTCTTTGCTTTTTTTTCCTTTGCTTCCAAGCAAAAACAAAAAAGACACAAAAAAGAAAGAAAAGGAAAAAAAAAAAAACAGATTTTTTTGTGAAGGCCAGGATATACAATAATGACAATGTTTTTCCACATGAAGGCTTATTTGTGCGTGGAGTATAAATAAAGAAATCATGTCCTGACTAAAACTCCCCATTTTTAAACTCATGTGAATCATTGAACACACTGAAGGGAGAAACTCTGTGCACATTTTTCTTCCCGAGTGTGCACTAGTGGAGCAAGGAGAGCAATTAGCTTAGTAATCACCCATCTCAGTTGAAAACAATTAACTGTGACATTATTGAAACACTGAATCCCAAACGGTGACACTGACCCGAAACTGGGACAAATAATAATACCCAATCAGCAGCTCGTCACTTAGGGGTTATCGACCTCAGGTCCTGGAGGTGGGGTCCCATCATGCTCCCCCTCCTCAGGTCCTGGAGGTGGGGTCCCATCATGCTCCCCCACTTCCCCCTTTTTGTCTTTGTTCTGCTTTTTCTTTTTCAAATTTGCATGCGTCACACAAGAGCACTGATAAAGTGCATTCATTCGATGAAATATTGGTACGTTTTGCTGGATGAATGAACTCAGCAACAACTAGAAATATTCTTAGATCACTAAAAGGCTAAATCGCTTTAAAAGGGCAGAGAAAGTTAAATAAAAGGAAACATGCCCATTACCTTAAACAGAAAACCAGACAGTACAACCTAGTTGTTGCTTTTTTGTTTCTTTCTTTTTCCTCACTGACTTTAGTCACTCCCTCCCTGCACGAACATCAAACCATTAGATACACCCCCCCACCCCCCCACCCTTTTTTTTATAACCTCAGTATTGATCTTGGATACCAGTGCAGTAAATGAGTTCTTTCTTGATGGTTGTAACTTTAATGAGCTTAGCCATCACCATACATTCTCTTCAATTGATGAAAGGGATAAATTAAGGGGCACCAACACGGACGGCGGAAGATGCAACAAATGAGTTCCTGAATAAAGCTGATGCAACAAAATGGTTATTAGGAGCTTACAGCTTTTGCTTAAAATCAGTATTGATTTATAGCTCAGAAAATGACTATATTTGTGGACAGGCGAAGGACTGTAAATGTGCAAACTGCTGTCATAGAATTGTAAAAGTAGAATACTTTCTAGCAATAGATAGTGGAGTGCATGAAATGACTCGGTGCATGCATTAAGATGGAGAGGCTGATGCTGCAGAAAGGGGGGTGGCGTGGATCCACTCGCTTCATTGAGCTTTAGAGTAAAATGTGATTTTTATCATTTTGAATAGTGAAAAAATTACAACATAAATATTTGAATGCGTTTACATATATATGTAGTCTAGCCAGTAAGTTGGGTTGACACCCAACATTCAAAGCTCAAGATCAATATCTGCTCTCATTATTTATAAAAGTGAAATGCTCGTGAGGAAACTGAATTTCATGAGTTCTGATGACAAGCTAAATCCTTTTTCTCCTCTATCCATCTCAAGTTAGACAAACTATAAATGCTTAATAAATCTGAAAACATCTTACTCTATATGTATATGTATGTAAATTAAGCTGCTAAGGGGCAAACAGAAAAAGGCCATTAGGGATCCTCTATTTATTGCCAACAAACGCTTGCTGAAATAACACCAGTGATCATAAATTGCCTGTGTTCCGAACTGAATGACGTTTTTCAGCGAGTCTCTTGATACATTCACCTAAAACTTTGATTCCTCAAAGCAGAAATGTTCCACATAATTAAGGAAAGTGAAGCAGCCATGCATGTAAATGCTAAAATGTCAGTCTCTTCTGCACACTTGTGACACTGCACAGGCACCAAGGGGCTCAGTGTCACTTAGAGGTTAGAGCAGCGTGAGCTTGCCAAAGAAAATATTAATTTTATTCTATGAATGTGATAAGACTGACAGGCTTGAATTGTTTTGCTTTCAGCCTTGGAGGACCAACGCTAAAACAGGAGTACTGTGGATGCTTGTGGCCCTGCAGTCAAGCTTCAGGACTGATACAGTTCCTAATTTTTCTGTGGACCAGCTTTGGCATTTGGCATTCAGTCACCAGGACATCATTTCAATGAGTCTATGCGTCGTCACAGAATTTAATTTTCATCCACAATTGTGTTCCATTTTGTTTGTGATAAAAACCAAGATCGTATATTTGTGGTGGAGGAGGTGGTTTAGACCCAAGTAATCCTGGTACTACAACTGTAGGACTGCAACTTTCTGTCAATGTAATAAATCACAATGATTAAAAAAGAAAAAATAATGGCATTGACACAATGGATCATCAATCTAATAACCACCAGAGAAAAAAATAGAAATGAACAAGAAGTGAAATGCAGCCATTTCACAGCAATAACTTTCTACAGAAAATCAACTACGTGAAAAAAAAAAAAAAAATATATATATATATATATATATTTATATATATAAAATTTATTTGCAAGCCCTTTTTTGAAATATGCCTATAGCCTTCAGTGTTAATCATTTATTGATGGAAAAATGTGATCATTCAGTATATTCAGGCCCTTAACTGACTTAATTTTTGGTTTGTATCGTTACTGAAGCACGAACCTGACCAGCTGAAGCAGGAGCAGCTCATAACTAGGGCTGTAAATCACAAGATACAGCGATTAACTGGATTATCTGGATGACGATTCAGAGGTAGCCAATACCAACAACTGCCACGATACAATTTTGATTCAATTCAGTAGCTGGCAATCTACTTCTAAGAAACTAACAAACAATCTGTTCATTTATTACAAAAGGCAACCTGATAACATGCATTCATGAGAATTACATTAAATTACATGTATCTGAACAATATTTTCATTTTATATGAAAGCTACTGGACTGTCCATCATCATATGGACCCATACATAAAATGGCCCCAAATACCTACAGAGGTATGATGGTGGATCTCATCATCCACTGCTTTTCTTACTCTGATGTCACAGATAATCTCTACGTTTTTCACCCTGGAGGAGGATCAAACTGGATTCAGATCACATGATTTCATTCCTCCAGTGTCTAACAAATCAAAGTTTTGTTGTCGCCGTTTGTTTAGCCTCACTGATAAGTCGGTTTCTTAGGCTGCGAGGTTGTTTACTTCCAACATTTGGAAATATTCTTATCGTCATGATCAAACATTGCTGTGACTTCTGCTTTTGATATTCTTTGATATGACTGCAGCAAAAGCTTAGGTGGACTATGACAACAATCATACACTTTCCTTCGTCCTCCTTGCGACTGTCTTCCCAGGTTTTAATCATGCTGAGGACAGTTTTGATAATCTCCTTAGCTGGTTTGCTTGTTTGATACAGTACAATATTTAAACTGCATAAATTAGATTAAAAGTTTCTAAGCTTGTTTCAAGGGAATCAAACATGCAATTCTTCTGAATGCCTCTTAAACTTCAGTTGGCAAATTACTTGAGTTTAAGTACAAAAATACTTCATTTAAGCACTAAAGTCATAAATTCTGTTAAAGATTGTAAAATGAATACTGGATGCTGAGGAAACAGTTGTCTTAGCACCACAACTTTTGTTTCTTTTCCAGTGCTTAAAGCATCAAAAAGTAAATGAATTAAAATTAAAACACCATGGGCCTATTGACAGTTCTCCGTACTGAATATTGCATTTCCTCCTCAACCTTCTCCTCGTTCAGTCCTTTTCTCAACTCACGCAGGCAAAACCCTCACACTGAAGCACGAGGTGCAGCGAAAACATCTATCCTCACGAGAGGACATCCCAAAGGTCTCAGCCAAGTGTATGTGAACTGATGAGGTGAAAGTAATCTAAATGGTGTGCTGAGCAGTAGTGGTGGCACGCGACACAAACACACATAACCCCACACAGCAAATCATATCATCACACACATCTCGGCATATGGGCCTTTCCAGAGAACACCATTACCCCAAAGGAGGTGAAACAGTCGAAAATGAGTTGAACCTTCACTCAGAAAAGGAGGGAGGGGGTGGGGCTACAGTCTTTATTCTCTCTCTCTCTCAGGGGTCAGTAATTCAGCATAAGAAACCACAGAAACTGCCACAAGTTAAAAACAAAGTAACAACATGGCGTTATTTTTTTTCCCAGTTATATATGAACTTGGAAAAAGTCCACAGGGAACAGATGAGAGGGCCAGAAGGTGGAATTATATCCTTCCATGTTTTCACATAAAGAGGGTCTGTATGTGGTGCAGATTGGCAGCCAGTTCCCAAGTCATTTTTGGCTGCGTGAGTGAAGATGCTCTCACTGGTCCCTGAGCTGGTGTCCAAAAGTGGAGCAGAGCATCTCCTGACACTACTGCAGCTTGGTGACTTAAGTGCAAGTTTTTCTTCAAGGACAAGGTGACCGCTTCCCATTGACACACAAAAAAAAAAGGAAATTTGAGAGAATCTGTTATTCTTGGGGTATTAAACAAGACAAACGGGCATCATTTTAGCAGCAAAGCAAGAAGAGAAAGAAACATCCAGTTGTTGGCGCTGAAGGACATGTACAGTAAAGGTGTAGATGTGCCCAGTACAAAGATTTTTATGATGATGATGATGATAAAGTATTTGTCCAGTAGCTGGAGTTTGTGAGATGACTTTATAAAAAAGTTAAATAATTTTATCAAATCTGACATTAGATAAAAGCTGATCATTCTCGTCTTGAAGTAGGGCTGAGCACATTAACGCGTTAATAACGCAGACAACCGTGGTTGACAGAAAAGAACTGATGAGGATTGAAAAACGGAGAAAGATAAATCTATCATGGTTATTTTTATTATAAAAGTTCTTTCAGACAGCAGAGTTGATAGAACAAAAGTTATTTGTAGACTTTTCAAACCTTTCACTGGAGCAGTGTTGCGACTTTCCAAACCTTCTTAGTGCCTTTTTCTTTGCCAAAAGCAACTTGTGACAAATCAAGCAACTTTTTCTGATGTTACTGGAGATTTTCTGGTGCTTTGGAGTCTCTGAGATTCTGCAGTTACGGACGGACTCAGACGCTGTGCTCACCGCGTGAGTCTCCATAGACCACCAGGCCAGGTCCACCACCACTCAAGCCTGAGCAGCAGGTGCTGCTATGAGCCCCTCCCCCCACCCCCCCATTTCAAAGCACTGGGAAGCGGTCACTCATACAGCAGCCTCCCAGTACTCCCAACTGCAGTCAGAGCAGAGACCAGTAACTCTGCCAAAGTGTCTGTTTTGTTTTACTGGTTATATTTCTTTCAAGCCTGGATAGAAGAGGAGCTAGAAATTCTACCCCACATAACAATCTTTTGATTAAATTTGATATTCTAACATTTAACAGTAAAGGACAAAAATGATTTATGTAATGTGGATCAAGACAAAGCATTTAAGTTATGAATTTATTTTGAGAAGAGATGGTCTATTTTAATTGAAAAATTAAAAAAACAAGAATCAACAGAGGAAAGCTGATTTGTAGGTCTAAACATTTTCTTTTTGTTGTTGTTTTTTTTATTTTTTACCACTTTTTGTCTCTCACACAGAGTCATTCATCTCTCCTACATCATCCATTACAATCACATGAAATGCAATTACTACTTTTGAAGTAATTATTGAATTCTGCACATGTATGTTCGCATTTTTGCAATTAAAGATTTTAATTGTTGTCCAGCACTAAAATAAAATATAAAGTGATTTTCAGAAAATTATATTGTGAAACAATAACTGAAGCACTCTAATTTCAGTTTTAAAATTAAAACATGTTTAATCATTGGTTAACTACTATATAATAATTAATGGCCGTTGAATGCTAGAATGAGAGACTATATTTAAGGATTCCTCTGTTTTTAGAACAGTTCCTCTTCCTTCATGCATCTCCTGATTTACAGATATATTCATAGAAAACAATTGTTTGAGGTTTTTTTTGTTTGTTTGTATGCATAAAAACAAACATTCTGAATATTGGCAATTTATTTCCTCTGGTTTTACTGCATTTACAGAAATATAACATGGAGGTCTGAATTAAAATTCATGAGGACAGATAAGAAAGGACTTTCATTGGGGTTTTAAGGTAAAACACTTGCAACAGCACTCTAAGACAGTATGAAGTGAGTTCAGTGCGGTCGGGAAGGTTTTGTGTGCCCGTAGAGGGCTCAGTGAATTAGATAACTTTTTACAGCATTTGCATTTCTGTGGTGTGTTGCATCATTTGCAGCACAACACTCCACACATTTTCTTGATACGTGTAATTAAAGCACTTTGACACTTCCAGTTCAACCATCTGCAGTAGGAGAATTATCACAGACATCAACACAGTATCACCCAAAGTACTTCTTTATTCATTTATTTATTTAAAATTTAAATTTGGTAACAACTAATGTTGGAAATTCTTACTTTTTCTTCTCTCTTTTGGTGATGAATTTTAGTAAAAATTTTAAATTTAAAAAATGAGGCAGCTACTTAACTGTATAGAACAACAATGAAGAAAAAAGAAAGAAACATAAACTAAAACAGGATGGCACAAAGTCATCACTCCAGATCTGGTGGAGCTTCTACTTCTACTCATTAGTGGGTTCAAGATTGTGTGAAATCTCAATTTCACCGAGAGTGCATCTGATCTTTGTGAGCGTGATGTTTCACATAACATCTTTGATCCAATGACAGTATGGCAGGGGGTTCATATTTTTCAATTTTAATAAATGAGCATATCTAATAAATAAGGAGGAGAAACAGATAAGCAGATATAAAATATGACAAATGTGTGAGGTTCAGAGCATTCAGAAAAATAGCCACTGTTGAAGATGGTTCACTAACCTAACCTTATGGTAAAGTACTGACATGGTAGACATGGTAATAAAGGAGCCGTTGAAAAAACAAAAACAGCAACACTAGCAAGCATATCAACATAGAAGTCCAAAATGGCATCTTAAGAGTCAAATTTTGTCATCCCTGGTTATATAAAACAGCAGCTGAAATGTTATGATGGTGGCTTATGTCACTTCTTTTTAGCTTAAAGGAAAATTAATACTTGCACTCAACGCCCTTTGTCAGGCGAAGACTGTATTTTGTCACTGGCACAGCTGCTAATGATTAGACAGGACAAGTTTGGAGTCCGATGATGATTTCTGTTTCTGCGTGTCCCATGCTGTCAGCAGAAATATTTCTCATATTTGGGGCTCGACAGTGAATAAAGGGTTCCTCTTAAAGCTTCAGGCATTTGGTTTGTGTTTTTCATACACACCTGATGGACAAAAGCAGACTTAACTGAGCTGGAAAAGTCAACAAGTCTTAGCACACTAGCAGAACCGTGAAATTTATGTAAAAGACAGATCAGTAGATTAAACAGAAATTTAAAAAAAAAAAACAACAACATACAATACAATCTGATAACAGGATCTCATACCTTAGCAGGTTTGAGGAATAGACAGAGGCTTAAGAGAAAAAAAAAAATCAGTGAAGGTTATAGGCAAATATATATAATCCTAGTCAGAAGTGAAGATGGAAAAAAATTCTATGAATTGATGCTGGTTAGAAGTCCTGATATAAATTTACTGATCAAATATCGATAAAATTGATTTCACAGACAAGTAGCCAAGACGATGTTCCCGCTGTTGACTATGTGATGGAGAAGCTGTTGAGGAAGGAGTGAAATCCAAGCAAATACAAAGATATCCTCCGGCCGTCTCCCTCTCAAAATATTCTGTAAAAGACCGTGAAGGGGAGGGGGGGCGGGGGGCGGAAAACAATTCTGTGATGAAGCAGACGTATTTAGATATTGATAAGCAGAACATCGAGGAAAATCATTTTGCTTTCACAGTAGCCCTTACATCTGCACTAATCATAATGATGGATGATTTATGAGGCTATTACGCTGCATTACAAATACATGCAGTCAGTCACAATCACAGAAGCCGTTCTAATGTAAAGAATTCAAAGGAAGCACAAACCTGCCAAATCTACCTACAGAAATACAAATAAAAAAGGAAAAAATAATGGCTTGCCATTCTATTAGTGTGTGCTGTTTGACTGGACCATGTTTAGTGCAGGAAGTCAAACAGAGTTCAGCATTAAACTGATTTTGTAGCATTTAAAAAGTGATGTAATACCTGAAGTTGGAAAAATGCTAAGTTTCATCTCAGTCACCAAACATATCTTCCCACAAAAGCTGGAAGCTGAAAAAGGGTGTTGAGAGTGTTTTCAGAGAGGAGTTGAGACCAGGTCCAAATGCACAATAAAACATTTGTGGCTTGGAGCCGACACCAACGGACGCATTACAAAAGGAGGCACCACCCGGTGGCCGTAACTGGTAATGTTCTGTGTAGTACTCTGGCTGTTACAGAATGTAGAGAAACAGGTTAGCTAACAAGAAGTGTGACGAAGTAGATGGAGGAGAGGGAGATGACAAAGGCAGAATAAAGGGTGTACACTGATTTGTATGCTAAGTTGGACAGTAACGAGGCAGAGACTGACCTATACAGGTTGGTGAGGCAGAAACAGAGATGGGAAGGACGTGCAGCACGGTGATTAACAGGTCCCAGAAGTGAACAAAGAGTAGAACAGGTGACTGTTGTGGACCAGGAGGTAGCAAAGAACAGTAAGGCTGAAGTGAGGAAGGCACTGAAGTGGATGAAGAGTGGACAAACAGTTGATCCTGATGGTACACCTGTGGAGGTGTGGAACTGTCTCGGAGAGGTGGCAGAGTTTTGGACTCGGACATACAACAGGATCTTAGCGAGTGGGAGGATGCTTGAGGAATGGAGGAGAAGCGTGACGGTGCTGATTTTCAAGAACAAAGACGTGCAGCATTGTGGCAGCAACAGAGGAATAAAGTTGATGAGTCACACAATGAAGTCATGGGCAGAAGAGAGTATTTGTGAACAGTTGTATGGTTTCATGCCAAAAAGAGTACTACAGAAGCAGTATTTGCTTTGAGGATGCTGATAGAGAAGTACAGAGATGGCCACTTAAAGTAGATAACAGAGTGTCGACAGTGAGTGCCGAGAGAGGAGCTGTGGTATTGATGAGGAAATCAGAAGTCAAACCGAAGTATGACAGCTATAAGACAGTGGTGGGATGTGCTGTAGGTGTGTCAGAGGAGTTCAAGTTGGCAGAGGACGAGCTCAAGGATCAGCTCTGAGCCCCTTCTTGTTTGCTATAGTGATGGACAGGCTGACAGATTAGGTTAGACAAGAATCTCCATGGACCATGATGTTTGCAGATGACAGAGAGGAACCCAAGTGGAACGGTGAGGCAACAGGGAGCAGAGATAAAGAAGGCTCAAGTGTTAGAAAAGAGGCGAAGAAGCATGTGTAGGGAAGTTGGAACGGTTGGACAAGGTTGTCGTGTCTGATATGCAATAAAAGAGAAAGAAAGGGTGTACAAGAATGTGGTGAGACCTAAGGGGTAATTTACACAAGGGTTATAATTTACAACCTCCCCCAAATACGTGGTATTACCCAACCTACCTTCTCTCCCGAATGTTCATCTGCACATTGGGGCAGTTGGTAAAGCAGAGGTTGTAGCGGCGGGCCCATGCTAAGTGAACTATGCCATGAAAAGAGCAACAAAAGTAGGACAAACAATTTTTCACTGCTGGGCGTCAACCCCCTGCAAAAAGACAAAAAATAATGACCCAAAGGAGGTAAATACCCGTAGGCCTACTGTCAAGTTAGCTTATGTTTCGTTGAGAAGTTTGCCAGTATCCTGTGAGGTAACACTGGAGGACACTAGCCAGGGACATACTCTACAGGATGAGTGAATTATGACTTAAGTAGGGGAGGGTTGTGGATGTATACTGTACATGGTTGTACATACATCAAATGTTTATCTATCTTTGCTAACAAATTTTTTTGCCATCTGCTGTCTCTTCCTGCTGAACTCTGACACCGACAGCGAGCTGCTGAGAGGTGGGCCAGAGGCAGCTTCATCCATGTTCAGTTGATCTGCCTGCACACAGACATACGGTGAATTTGCTCACCAACGTCTCCCCCATCCCCCTCCCCCCTCATGTCAATGCCAACTTTGACATTGTGAGAATGCGACATATATTACACACATATGTTTAACTGTGCTTATATTACCAGATATGTTTTAACAGGTTTACTTGCAGGGAACACAACTGGGGTGAGCAGCTGCACTCATACAAAACCGGACACACAGGAGATGCTGCAGCTGTAATCAGGTGCACAGCAGAACTGGCCTTGACTCAGATAGTTGAAACAACCAAAGCCGTTCACACGGTGTGAACAACAGCACATCATAGCTCTACACCTCACATCATATCAGGTGAGAAAACTCCTCCCAGATGACTCTGCTGTCCATAGTACATATACGCCTTTTCTTTTCTTTTTCAGCAGATTTCACCTGCTGTTGCAGGGTGCGTGATGGTCTCCTGAATATATATTCTGTCAAACTTTTAATAAACTGTCAGTTGCTTGAGTCTTAAGCCTCGTGTTTCTCCTTTTTGATCCTGAACTCGGAGAAGTCTTTAGGCGTCTTCAACAACGTCAACGACCATGTCCAACATTTCGCTTGTTTATTGGCTACAATCACAGAAAGTGGTCACTAAGAAAACTAATCTCTTAATAAAAAATTTAAATAATGAAGATAATAAAACAGTCTAATATGTATTACTTGTGAGTCAAGACAAATTTCAAGCCAAGAGGAGTTCATGTGAGCATCATGAGCAGGAAAATGAAATACCTGAAGTAGCGTATTATGTTGCAAAATGAATATAGGCAAAATATTACAGTATAACAGTAAAATTCTGTGGGAAACACTGAAACAACATTAAAAAGCATCGTTTGTGGCAATTTTGATATTCTAGTAAGAGGGCAAAAGATGTTTAAAATGTTTTTGAGCAGTAACTGAGGTTTTTTGTGTGTTTGTTTGTTTTGTTTTTTTCTTGTTTTGTTTGATTGTTTGTTTGGGGGAGGGGGGCTAATATCAGGTTCAAGAATGTGACCAAACACAGAAAAATGGCCAAGGAGGTGCAGGTGAGGAGGCAGAGAGGGAGACAAAGAAGCACAGATGAGGAGAGAGAGAGAAGAAATACAGCAACTTAAGAAGGTAGAGAAGGAGGCAACAGAGGAGGTGCAGCAGCTGAGCAGGAGAGAGGAGGTGACGGAAGAGGCGCATCAGCTGAGGAGATAGAGAGAGATGGAGGATCAGGTGACCAAGGAGATGGAGAGAGAGCAAGAGAGAGGCAGCGCAGGAGGCTCAGGTGACCCGGTAACAGACCGAATACACACTGCTGATTGGTATTTGGTTCATGTGGTTTCACAGCCCTAAGTGTAAACCCCCCCCCCCCCCCCAAAGTTACACCCTTGGGTGAGACCCAAGATTTTGTTTAGTTTTGAGAGTATGACACTGAGGACAGAAACAGACAGAGTTGGAGGAGGGTTGAGGTTTTCTTTTCTTTCAGAAGATCAATAGGAACAAGAATGACTGAGATGGTTTGGAGATGTACAGAGGAGGGTTAGTGACTTTATCATTAGAGGGATGATGAGGTTGGAACTGCCAGACCGGAGGTCTAGAGGAAGACCAAAGTGGAGATTTATGATGTAGAAGTCATGAAGTTATTTGGTGTGAAAGAAGAGGGTGAGGAGGATAGGGTTAGCTGAAGGCTGATAATTCACTATGGCAACCCATGAAGTGAACAGCTGAAAGGAGAAGAAGATCTGCCCACAGAAAAGTAAAATGAATAAATGCTTGATTATCTCTGAAAGCAATTTAATTAGTTTGATTTATTATTGGAAAAAAGTGCCAAGTTAAAAAAGGGATCAGACTTTGGCATCACTTCACATGTTTTGATGTGGTGGTGAGGACTCGAAGGCCGGAGAGCAGGAGGCAGGAGTCATCCAACTGAAAAGTCTTTTATTCAGGCAAAGGCGACAGACTTCGAATGAGAAATAAAACAACAAGATCCAAACCAGGAGCATGAACCGGTTGAGAACAGCCACAGAAAGACACTGTGACAGAATATATATGAACCAGTGAGGAGAAACACAAAAAAGATGATATATATATATAGGCTGAGGCATGGACATTGTTAGGTCTATTTCAGGGAGTTCTGTTGGGTTTAGGTCCTCTCTGTGTACTCACCATTTTATTTTATTCAATTTTATTGATCCTACTGAAGCATTGATCAGACCTACATGACACACACAAGTGTGCAGAAACAATAGCTGTAAGAACACAACGAGAAAAGGACCTGAGGGAAAGATCCAGCTGAGTGTCAGCCATGGAAGAGGTCAGGCAGGTAAGATTTTTTTATTTCATTCATTTATCGTAATTTATTTAGATATTGTAGAATGTTTTATGCTGGCTTAGGGCTCTGGTTGGCCTGTTCACTTGTGATTTAAAGGTCCCATAAAGTTCAAATCATTATTTCCCTCAGCATAGTTAAATAAGGACAGTTTAGCAAGTCAGATAGACATGCAGTAAACCTCAAATGCTATTATCACCTCCCTCATATGTAAATTTCACAACTTAAATATTCAGTTGAAATCAATCCAAAATGAAAGCCTGCAGAGTGTTTCGTAACACTTAACATTCTCTAACATTTTCTTCACTCTGGAATGTTTCTCCAGCCTTGGAAAGTTTCAAGAAGGCTTCATTCATCATCTGACAAGCGACTACCATCCCAATTCTGGGAGGCCCAACAAGGAAATATGTTTTATTGCAGTTCCTCCACTGACCACTAGGTGCTGGTTCCAAAACAGAGCAAATCTGGATCAACTTCCATGTTAAAATGGCCAACTTTGCATCAGAATTAAAAATATTTACAGCCTGGTTCAAAAATCGATTTTGGTCTCTATGGTAAGACTTTATATCCGTGACAACTGTACAGGGCATGAATTTCTGTGCACCACTTCAGATAGATTCTTAAACAATAAAACTGACCAATCCAATGCATGGATTCATTTGCCATGGTTGAAAGAGAGATGGCCATTGGCTCTGTCGCTGACTTTCACAGCTTTGTCCTACCTCTTTGCAACATGGCACTGCGCAGTTGGAGGGAAAACTGGGCTTCAACAGCTCTCTGTAGAACCAGTGGGTGATGTGACCAGACGGTTCGTCCATCTATATATGTCTATAGCTGGCATTCAAAGGAAGAGCTATGCATCACAACTGTGACCTCTAAGCTCCAGCCCATAAACACCACTATTTTCATCTTAAGTCCAAGAGGGTATCTGCCAAGGAGAAGGAATAAGTACTGTTTTAGCAATAACTACAACTGCAGCTGTCACAGTTATCTTCACCAGCTTTGAACTGAGTATATTTGAGCTGCATCACTCCCATACAGTCAATCACAAATTATAAGTATGCTGCCATAAACTCTGAGAACTTATACCCGCGACTCCATGGAGGTGTACTTTCATGGTAAACCCACCCATCAACATGCAGCTTATTCACCACAACAATAACCAATTGGAGCACAGTCTAATTACTGAACACACCCAAACAGATTTTTCTCATGACAGAGAGAACACAGACATATGAATGGGTGGGTAAAAATGCACATAGGCAATTTTCTTTAAAAGAAAAAAGAAAACCCTATCTAGAGACCTCAGAAACAAATTTAATACGTCAATTAATGCAGTTTATGGGACCTATAATTGGTTTTCCATGAAAACACACTCCGTTGTATTTTTCTTTCCTATAACTTGTGTGTGTGGTTTTCTAGAAGGCTGTTTTTGTCAGTTATATATTGGACAGTTCAATCACGAGATGCTATCCTCTGTTCACAGTGGAATCGTGGAAAATGTTGTGATTTCAAGGCAGCTGGATGTGTGACCCCGAGTTGATTGATTTGTAAATCAAAAATAAAACCAGCCTCTTTTCAGCTGATGTGTGTCTATATGTGCACGTGTCTGTCAGCATCGGGTTTTGAATTGAGTTGATTGCATTATAATGGGATTCAAATTTTCCACTGCGGTCATGTTTATACCTGGGTTTGGGTCAGTTTAAGGGCTCTGGCTTAATTTTCAAGCCCATGCAGACCACTACTTTTTTATACTGCCATCCTTTAGTTTTTTGGGAGTTTTTTTTTTCAGAATAAATGTTTGAGAAACATTCATATTTCATTTGTTTCATATTGACAGATTTCACTTGGATTTTGAACGAAAGGATTGTGAGCTACTTAAATAAAAGGACCACATCACTATGTTGCTCCTGTTCAGAGCATTCAACTGTTTTCTGTCACACAGACCAGTATCAGTGGTGGGGAGAAATAATTTGGAAATACATCATGCAAGCATAAATAAGTGAATTATGAAAATATTCACTTTGTAAAAAGTATTTTCAGAAAGTGACTCAATAGTTTATGTGGAGATAACACTAAAATTTAATGCAATGGCACAATGGTAAACACAGTTATCTGAAAGATTAACTGATACTGACTGAATTTACTTGTGTTACAGTTTAAGGCAGTGGTTCTCAACCTTTTTTCAGTGATTTACCCCTGTGAAATATCTTTTCAGCTAAGTACCCCCTAACCAGCAGTTGTTAAAAAAAAGACATAAAACAGTGACTGATTTTTTAAGCTTTGGAACTGATAAACATGTACAAAATTCAAACATTTGAAAAAAATAACTATTTCAAACATTTTAAATGTTAATAATCCATAACT
>JBAMYA010092892.1:0-21517 GCA_037176975.1 Arrhamphus sclerolepis | reverse complement strand
CAACTTCAAATAAATACAGAGGATTTTCATGCACAGAAAACAACAACAGTGTGCTAATCCAGAGATCACTCAAGGTGCTTTTACAATGCAAGCACCATTCTATCACTGCCGCACACACATACATTAACGAGATAGGTTTATTTACTGGGCCAAATTATTCCTATAATTACTCCTATTGTTCTTATAATTTCTCATACAAATAAACTTCATTATAGTTAATATAAATCATGCCTATGAAGAATTTTGCATTACCAAGTAGCCTAAACAGCACGTATTTGGGGTAGAAGGGAAACCAGAGTACCCGGGGGAAGCGTACACCGTTTCACCGTTGATCTGGAATCAACATGCACTTACATATTTCTGAAAGATCTTCATTTCTTATGCAAATATTTCATCACATTTCACTCTTGTCAAAGGCAAAGCATTCCACAAGAAATAACAAAGTTGCTTCCACTCTCAAACTCAAGAAACAAGAATATTAACAAGAAATGACAGTCAAAACAATGCATTTTCAAAAGCTGTAAGACCGATCATAAAACATAAAACTTAGAAATATGGTCTTTTGTGAGATGATAAGAAAAAAAAGTATTCCTGTGAAAAGAAACTGGCAATAGTCAGTCCAGGAGTTCCCAGAAGGAATCCGGGTCCATTTGCTTTTTCTTTTTTTTCTTTTTTTTAATGATCTTAGCTCTCCCCTCTTATTAGACAGCCCAGAACAAGACAAAGAGGCCAGAAAACAAGAACACCAACACTGAAACAAACCCAGATCCTAACAAAACAACAAACCAAATAGTAAAAAAGAAAAGCAGTCCAAACCAGAACAGGGTGGGTGGAAGGGGTCTGGAGGAGGGAACAAAAATCAAGATTCAAAAACACATAAACAAAAAGATCACCGGGCACAAGGCAAAGACTGCTCAGGCGGGCGGCCTGGGCGCCGGGCTGACGGCAGACCCAGTTCATGCCGGCACCAGCGATGTTGGGCCAGCAGCCGGCCGAGTCCTCAAAGAGCTGAGGGAACGTGAACCACAGAGACCAGGGCTGAAGCAAGAACCGACAAAACCAGAGTAGGAACCAAAGCAGGTACTGAAAAGCCAGAGCAGGAACCAAAGACACTGAGACAGGATGGGGTGCATTGACCCGGAGCAGAAACAGAAGACTCTGGGCTGGGGACAAGAGCAGGAACAGATGCCTCCACAAGATCCTCCGCAGAACCATCAGGGTTCAAGTCCTCTGGTAGAAGACAAGAGCTGCTTTATCACTCAACTCATCAAAATACATTTTCTGAAATGCTTTTTGTGTGTGCGTGTGTGTGTCTACATATATGCAGTTAGTGACAAGATTGACAAAAAACTTTTTTCTTTTATATGAAATTTGATCTTGGAGCAAATTTAAGTTTTCGTGTGCACAGGTGAGTGTGGGTGAATGTGTCCTTCAGGCCTCCCAACAGTCTGATCTAACAAATAAACGAAATGATCAATTCCACCATCAGATTAAACACCACTCTGTCTGCTCTTCTTCCACTAAGTCACATATTTCTCATTCTCATGTTCACATTCAGCAGGACCATGTATACATTTTTATACAGATTAAATTATTTGGTTTATATTTATCTTTACTTACTTATTATGTTAAATAATTTATTTTTAACTTATATACTTCTTATATACCTATATATTTTTGTAAATAATTGCATAGTGTGTGTATTTTTATGCCTGTTTTTGGATAGTTTATCCTACTTTTTGATAAATCAGCTTCAATGTTTCTACTGTAATGGAAGATTTTCCACAAGTCAGATAAATAAAAATCTTATCTTTTCAATTTCGTCTTCATCTGTCAAAGGTTACCGATAAACATGCACCTGTAAAAAAAAAAAATTCACTGTTAAAAAGTCCATTGCCGTGTGGCTTCATTATGTATTAAAAACTAGTATAACCCACTGTGATGAGATAAAACGTGGTGCTATAAAATCAGGTGATCCAGCTCTATTGAATAATTACTGGAAAGTCAGAAAAACAGTAACAAAAATGAACAAGTTAAAGAAAAAATCTTAAAAAGAATCTGTGAAGCAAGACACAATGGAAAGAAACTTTGGAAGACCCTCAATAATATACAGGTCAGGTCTAGTCTATGGATGATAATCCTACTTTCACAGTCTGGAGGTAAATTTATAACTAAACCTGCTGATGTTGTAAATTATTTCAATACTTCTATTTGTGACAAGGTAAATATAGTATGTCTGTCATTTGTGTTGAGGAAAGACCTGCACATACTCTAATTTGTACAAAACTGCTGCTCGCTTAGCCTGTGCTGCTCTTTAAGGACAAGCTTAGATCGTATGCATGAAGCTCTTTCCTGGCTAAAAGTTGAGGATAGACTATTTGTGAAACTCTTAGTCTTTTTTTGTTGCAAAATCACTATAGAAAAGCCAAAAGGCCTTTAAAGTCAGATCTTACATGTCAATAACATACACAGTCATGCTACAAGGCAGGCCTATGCAGAATGCAGAAAAATGTTTTGTACAGGGCTTCCATGCAGTGGATTACCTTGGTAGTAACTAACTGGGGATCTTTTTAAACAAATAAACAAATAAAATATCTGTCATATCTCTGGCACATATGACGCCCTGCCTCCACATAAAAGGACAGGAGCTGCTCTCAGCTGTCAAGTTCTCTTACTCACTTTTTGCCTAGTGAGATTGACAAAAAGCATATTTCAACACACTGAGAAGAACTGGCAGACTTTTGTAGAGCAGTGGCCTCTGAATGACCTGAAATCACATGACCTCAGTGGAGAACACAAACATCTGCTGCAATGCCTGAGGGAGCTTAAGTTTCCTTTGAAATGTGTTGGCCTGGTATTGGTTTGTAACAGTATTTTAGGACTGCAGGGATGATATACTATACAAGTATGTGTGTGTACATACATACACACATATGTGTGTGTATGTTTATACATATATATGTTCACATACATATGACTCTAAGCTAACAATAGAAAAGTTTGATAGTCTCTTTGTTCCTGCACATCTTTGATGTGTGTCCTTTCTCACCACAATTGTGGCATTTTGTTCTCTGTAAAAGCCATCCGCTTCTTTATGACTAACCCGCACAGACACACTTGCTGCGTTGCTGATTATGCACTGACCGTGCAAGTGTTTTTAATGTGCCACCGTAGCTGCTGAGTCTCTCGTGCTGCAGTCGGCACTGAAAGTGGAAAGTGAGCGTCTTTTCTGTGTGCACCAAAGTCAGTGCTCTGACAACTTTTTAATCACAGTGATGTACTGAGTCACTGATTCTCCCTATTGTTTGTTTCGTTTATGAAAGCAAAATCTTTATGCGATAATCAGTTTCGGAGAAAAATGTCTTTTCAAAGCACTCACAGTATCTCCTTATGACTTTTCCTCCTGCTTATCAGGAGTTGTGAGGTTATGTATGTTGGTTGGTATTTTCTGGTCATGACAACACAGTCAACCTGTGCGTTGCCACAACACGTACAGCGTGACGGTGCATTCACACTCGGCGCTTATGGCATCTGCGTCCGTCTCCATAGACTTAAACTGGGGGGAGGTTGTCTGTCACCAGAATGATGTATGGTTGCATGTCTCGTCACATGTGCAAGCCATCTGGCAATAATTGAGAAATGGTCAAGTTTTGATGCATCAAGGCGTATGTCAGCTAATCAGGGTGTGGCTAGACAGACAGTGCTAGCCAATGAAATCGTACACTGGGGGAGTCTATAGAGGCTCGTATCCGTCTGTGATTGGACTTGCATTAAAATGGAGGAAAAAATAGTAATTGGGGCAGAGAAAAGTAATCATGGAATCATAGTAGGTGAATCTGGTATGACTGCATTTCTGTGGCTGTGGACAGCAGCGGACAGCAGTGGACAGCAGTGATGTCTTGGTTGCAAACAATGCGTCTCGAGCTGATGCTTTTAAATTCAGCCGCTGCATCAGCCAAGTCCAGTCAAGTGAGAACCAGGTCCCCTTTCTTTCAGCTGACCGGTTACTTTTCCATAGAACATAATTACTAGCAGTTAGCTGGTCAACACAACAAATGTCTTCCTGGATATTTCAGCAGCATGTACATTGTTTTTTTCTGGTCATGACGACACAATCAACGTGAAGCATGGGACTCCTCCGCCGCGTGTTGCCGCAACGCGTATGTGTGAATGCTCAGTGCACCGTAACAGTCCGTAAGCATCCGCACGCATCACACTGGAAAAACTGTTCGGCTGATATCACATCTGAGTGGCTGTTGCTTTGTCTGTTATTGCGGTTTAGATGAAGATCAAATCATATTTCATGGCAAATCAATGCAGACAACTATTGAATGGGGTTCATTTACTTGTTTTTTTCCACTGTTGCTAACACATGCAACACAATAGATTATTCATTCACATCAGTTTGAAGATTCCCTTTCATTTATTCAAGAAAATGGAAGCTTATTAAATATCGTGTCCCCATTGTCCACAATTTTTAGTGATATCAGAGTTTTATGGAAAATAAAAGATTTGTAATGTAATCAAGTCAAAGATATGAACTTTTGACTTCCAAAGAATTAAAACCAAAGAAAGATCTTAAGTGCCACATTTGTGATGCCTCACCTCTGAACTGCTCTCTCAACAAAGTTTTTACAGTCTGCCGGCAGGAATAGGAGGTGTTAAAGTCATTCTGTCAATGCTTTATGCTGTGGAGACCTCAGTGTTCGCACTCTTCAAGTTCTGATTAAACACATCTCTGAAGACCACATTATGTCATGAGCTGGAAACACAACTCACAACCCTGCAGAAGGCATTACTGAAATGCCTTTGTTGCTCGCTCTAACAGGTGGTTTTGATCAACTCTTCTTCCGATACACCAACACAAATTGCAGCTCCGATGCGTTTGGTATTAGCCACGCAGCCTCATTTTCTAAAACCTTGATGATAACATGATAGAAAATGGTTGCTGACGTGTTCAACAGCTGAGATGTTCTTACACTACAGAGGTCGCAGCTAAAGGGTATTTTTGTACATTGCGACAGAGTTTGACAGGCTACTTTTCTCATTCATTCCTGAACATAACATATTGCATTGTCTAAGAGAAGCAGAGTGAGCAGTATGGCGATGATGACATGATATTTTTTACTGTTTCTTGTTTTACAGTTGTCTGTGTTTCATCGAAAGATGAGGAGGCAGCAGTTGCTACTGCTGTGTGCCCTTCTGAGCTTCCTGTTAGGAGGACTCCTCCCCAAGCTTGATGCTCAGGAAGGTAAGCTAAACCAAGTTTAATTCACTATTTTTGTAAGGTTTTATAATGAAGTAAAGTAGTTTCAAGCAAGAAATGTTCTTTTTTCCCAACTATCACCATGTTTTCAGTGTGAAAAATTATACATACAAACAGAATGCAACGACTTCCAAATTTAAACCTCCATATGTGACTTATGAAATATATTTTAAAAAAGACAGTTTGTTGTTTCTCTGCTGAATAAATAAAATGCTGAATTTGATTGAGGCAATATGCTAAAAGTAAAAAAAAAAGTGGTTTTATAAAAAAAAAAAAAGAGTACTTTGTGATAAGGTTAACAACTGGTGAAGGCAGGTAAGAAAAGAAAAGCTAAAAAAAACAAAGCTAATGTTTCACAACATATATGTGTGTATGATAATTAAAACTTCTCAAATACAGAACACTTGCAGGTGCACACATCCTTGTCTAGAAACTATGCACTTCAGTGGGACTGTATGGAAATTTCTTTTTTCATTTCCTCAAAACTTGAAGGTCATTGGATTTCGTCCCGCCCCCGATCACTCAGCTGCTCTGGGGTGAATTTAGCTGTGGGCTGGCCTTGGCTGACAGATGATTGGAGGATCAGCTGAAATCCTGAATCCAGCTATTTTGAGAAATACATTGCCACTTAATCATTGGGAGCTCCGTCCTATTGCGAATTTCGCATATGAAGTCGAGAGACAAACTGCAACCCATGTCTTGGTATTTGCTTGGCCAAATTCCTTCACCATTTCCATTGTTCATTTCTTACACTGTAAATAAAACACATTCATAGAATTTCCTTGCTTCAGTTTAATGCAATTTAAACATTTCCTTGTTCGAGTTTAATATCGTTTCGTTAGTTCGTTCACAGACCATTTTATTGAAAAGAAACAGAGGGCAGAATTTACATATAAATAAACTGACAAATTTGATGATGTAAGCCAACAATGAGCTTCCCCTCTTTGAAAGACCAGCAGCTGCCCCAGTACTTTCTCCTGCACTTCCTCATTTCAACAGCAAGTCTCAGTGTCTACTTTCCTTCCAGATGTCCCACCAAGTATTCTCTTACCCGTCTCCCGGATCACATTTAGCTGTAGTTGTCCATCTGGAAGCACCTCCTGAGCACCCAGAGTCTGTCTCAATTCTTCTCTGAAAACGACGCACTTCTTTTTTCAGCTTCTGCCACTTTGTCCTCTTCTCTGCCTTAGTCCTCTTCATTTTCCTCCTCATCAGAGTCATTCCACACATCACCATGCTATGCTGTCTAGCTATACTCTCACTTACCATTACTTTGCAATCACTCATCTCCTTCAGGTAACAAGATGTATTCCACCTGTGTGTTCATATTTCCACTAACAAATCGCCCTATGTTCCTGTCTATTCTGGAAGACAGTATTCACTAAGGCCATGTTCATCCTTTTTGCAAAGCCTACCACCATCTCTCCTGTGTTCCTATCCTGGATACCAAATCTGCCCATCACTTCCTCATCACCTCTGTTAGCTTTTCCAACATGTCTGTTAAGGTCTGCATCAATTACCACTCTTTCATCTCTGGGGATACTCTCCATCACTTCATTTATCTCACTCCACAGTTTCTCCTTCTCATCTAATTCACATCCCATCTGTAGGACATTAGCAATAACAACACCAAACATCACACCTTCAATTTCTAGGCTTCAAACTCATCACTCTATCAGAAACTCTTTTCACCTGCAGAACCCAGGACTGATCCAGTTTGGGTTTCATTGGTCTTGTGATTCTCATGGTTAGTTTGGCATAGGTTTTATGTTGGATGCCCATTCTGACACAGTCCTCCCCATGTTATCTGGGTTTGGGACCTGCTCAAAACGACACTGGCTTCATGTACATTTTAACTTGTGGTCATAGTCAAGCCCAGCTGAGGTAGGGAGGTTCAGAATGCGCCATCAGCATTTGTAGTAGGCTGGCAGTAGTAACCTAAGGACCAAACTTATTTAAAAATAAATAAACATTTAAAATTTTAAATTTAAGTTTTTCAGTGATCTGTTTACATTTAAAAAATAAATAAGTAAACTTTTCCACATTCTTCTACATACTACTAGAATGAGCTTGATACCCATACCACATGCTGAGAATCACGGATTTAGACTATATTCATTGCAGCAATTGAAGCAACATATTTTCTTCACCTGTGGTTTGTAGACCATGAATTGTGCACCTGCAATGTAATACTGATATTTGGATAGTTATTATAGTTGTTTTTGTGGTAGAGAGAAAATACAAATCTAGTTGGAAATTTACACACATCTGTGGATAATCAGATGGAAATTGTAGTTGCAAAAATGGCTTTTAATCTATTGATAACAGAAACCTCAGGCAGGGGAAAATACTTTTTCCATAGGCATTATTGGTGAGCAGGCAATTGTACCACCATGGTTCTAAATAAAATCAGCATAAAATCTTGAGCATCATGAAGGTATAAAGTTCAGTTCAGTTATTTTTACAGGCAAAGTGGATGTGGTCAAAACTAAAACTACACAAACAGTACAAGTATTTCCTGCAAAAACATTTGTAAAAGCTATTTTGATTACATGTGCCATCTATATTTTCACCGGTCTTAACTTCTGTCCTCCAAACACTCTCTTCTGAAGACTGCACACAAGGGTTGGCCGATATGTACTTTCTAGTGGATTCATCTTGGAGTATGGGAGAGGAGAACTTTGAACATGTCAGACACTTTCTGTACAACTTGATGCAATCCTTGCACCAGGTTGGAGGAGACAGATTTAAATTTGCCCTGGTGCAATACAGTAGCAGGCCCCAAACTGAGTTCCAGCTCAACAGCTACCTGGGATCACAAGAAGCCCTGGAACACATCAAGGCAATGTCTTATCGTGGTGGGGGCACAAGGACTGGCCTGGGTCTGGAATTCCTCATGCGCACACATTTGACCGCTGCTTCAGGCAGTCGTGCTGCTGATGGTGTGGCCCAAGTGGTGGTGGTGCTAACGGACGGGCGCTCTCAGGATGATGTGGCAGAGCCAGCTCAAATGCTGCAGATGGCAGGCGTGGAGATGTTTGCAGTTGGAGTTCAGGATGCAGTGGACTCCGAGCTCAGGGAGATGGCTAGCCAGCCTTATGGCAATCATGTGTTCAATGTAGACTCTTTCCTGAAGTTGGGGGATATAATCCAAGATTTAATAGTGAGTCTTTGTAGCGCAGTTACCCATTTGGGGGGGTCTTCTGTGGCAAATGAGGCCCCAGTGGCTGGAGGGACAGGTAATGAAATTGGACCAGTGTCACTACCATACTAACATGTCTACATGTGCAGAAATAAGCTGCTGCAGATGTGATTGTGACTGGATTTTATCATTAACAAAGGCAATTAAAAATATCTCTATAACCTTTTCACTTTGAGCTGCAAAATTCACATTTCTTGTCTTTCATTTAATAAGCCCCAAATGCCTTTAAAATCAAAGTGAGAACTGCATGTAATTGACATTCCAGTGTCATTTTAGATGAGGGTGTTAACTACTAATAGTGGGTCAGGTCTGTACTGCCTCAGCTTATGAGCAAATTCTTTATTGGCACACAGTCGCAGTTTCCTTCATATCTCAAGTCAGCATTTGTGCATAATCTTAGAACAGTCAGAATCCTTTTAATGACACCTCAATGGAAAAGCAACCCTTCTGAAATCTTTGCAAAATGAATTCCAAAATGCTTCACCCTTGTAAAGGTTGCCTTTCAACCAATGAGCTTTTCACAATATCTAACCAAGCACCACTGCTTCTGTGTCCTGCACATGTATGTATGTATGTCTTTATAGTCACAATGTCTTTCTGTGTTTTAATATGTGCAATATTTTAGATTTGAAACAGTAATGACCCTCCTTGGAGTCATCTGTGACCTACAGAAGGACTTTGAGAATATTTACTAGTACAGATGCCCAAAACTTATAAGTCATTGAATAATGGGTGTGTTGGGTAAAATACATTACCACTGAAAGTACAGATGGTTAAAAATGACTCAAAAGCATCAATGATACACATGCTTTTATTCATTTTTATACTAAATCACATTCAGTGTGTTTTCATTTACTGCAAAGAATGTAGGCACTTAAGATGGTCCACAGGGTCATGACTGGTCACTTCATCTGAGGTCTGTAACAAGAGTCTGCATGGAATGGCTGAACACAATGAAACTCAAAGAAGTATTATTACTATTTAAATTGATTTTTAGGATTTATTTTATATACTGAACTGAAACAGGCATAATACAATGTCCATAATTTATATTAAGACACCAGTCAATGTGCAACATTATTCTGACTACTTTTGGGGGGGATTTTTAATTTTTTTTCTAATATTCAACAAACTACTGTCCATTATGTCTACATTGGAGTAATATGCCACAGATGTGGAAAAGCATACAAGATGGAAAGTGCTGCTCACTACAGCATTGTATTACTCTGGATTAGTAATCCTGGAGTCCACATCTAATTTCATAAAACAAAAACAAACAAACAAAAAAACAAAAAACTCTTGTGTTCAGCTTACATGTAGTATGATGTGTTTTGCATTGTTGTTGATTTTTGTAAACTGTCACACACAATATACTAACTAAGTTTCTTTGAGTGAATCCTGTCTCTGTTTCACTAGATTAATGCTTTCACAATTTCCATTTTCTTTTGTTTTCTCTCTCTCCCCTTAAAGCACAAGATTCAGCTGACCTAGTATTCTTAATTGATGGATCAGAGAACGTTGGAGCAACAAACTTCCCCTATGTACGTGATTTGGTTTTGAGAATCATTGAGGCCCTTGATGTGGGCAGGGACAATATTAGGGTGGCTTTGGCCCTGTACAACACTGACCCGGAGATAAAGTTCTATCTTAATAGCTATTACAGCAAATCAGCAGTCGTGGAAGCTGTAAAAGGCTTGACCTACTCAGGGGGTGCTGACTCCAACCTGGGGGCTGCCTTGGAAGAAGTGGCCGAAAGCCTTTTGAGTGAAACAGCTGGGGGAAGGGCAGAGGAGGGTGTGCCCCAGATGTTGGTGATTGTCAGTGCTGGGCCATCCAATGATGATACTGGTGCTGGTGACCGGGCTCTTAAGAGGGCTGGCGTTTTCACATTTGGAGTGGTGATCAGTGATACTGCCACTGCAGATCTGGAAGAGATTGCCACAGATAAAACCTTCGTCCTGTCAGCTCCTGATTTCAGAACGCTCACAAACGTGGGTAATCAGCTCCGTCTATTCATTGACGGCGTGATCCAGCGCACCATAGTTCATAATGAATTCACTGAAGGTATGTAACTTCTCAAAATGTTGGTGGGGTGTTGTGGTTGTGAACTAATTAATAAAATGAAAATGCTGGAGGGTTCATAATGAATGCAACAGTGTGTGCAAGGTAAGACATTCTTGAACTAAATTATTTAATGTTAAATATATTTAGGTTTTTAACAGCCAAGTGTGGATGGTGAAGTGACTTCGCTGTGAGTGCAACCAGCTGAGTACTTTCCACCTGAAGGTCTTTACAGTGGCCTTGAAGACATTCAGACTGCCTGCTCCAGATCTTGTTTGGTTTTCCTGTTCAACGCATCTGTCTGACATTAGAAATTAAGAGTTCTGAAGTAACAAAAATTTAGAATTATCACTTTAGAATTATTCTAATTTCCTCACAATAATACATAAAGAAAAAAAAATGCTATGAAGAATATAATGTATATTTGTGTATATATACCCCACACTAGAACAAAAGTGAAAATAAATCTATAAAGTGAGAAATCCTATTTCTCTAATACGTTTTAAATTAGTTATAATAAGATATATTTTTGAAAATGATCTCTGAAACTGGACATTTCCAATTCTTAATTTGGGGTTTTTATATATTTTAGAAAACGTTTTATCATTTAGCAAACATATTTTGGCACATTATATAAAAGTGACTGAAAAAAAAAAACTATTTGTTTTTCATTACTATGTGCCAGAATTTTCATCACAAGACAGTTAAAACCAGATGTTTACACGCTGTATCTTTTTTTCACAAGGCCATATTATTTTGTGAAGTGCACAAGTCCCTCCTGCAGAAAAACCCTTCGAACATGATGCTGCCACCCCCCTAGTTCACAGTTGGGGAAGTGTTCTCTCTCAGGCTTGCAAGCTTCCCCTTTTTTCCTTCAAATGTAACAATGATTTGATTTTAGTCTCATCATACCATGGCATATATCTCCAAAAATGAAGGTCTTTGTCCCTTTGTGCATTTGCAATCCTTGATCTGCCTTTTTCTTTTCTTTTTCTTTTTCTTTGGTTTTGGACTAATGGCCTATTTGTTGCTGAGTGTCCTTTCAGCCCATACCACATTTCGCTGTGGATAATGGTACTCTTACAAGCTTCAACAATGATCATCACAAAATGTTTTGATCTTGTTTCTGGGGTTAATGCATCCAAAGCAGGTTCATCTCTGGGACACAGCCATGTTATTCCTGAGCCTGAGCTGTGTGATGACTGTAAATTCCAATGTGTTTATACATGCATAGAACAAATCCACATGACACCTTCAGGCATGTGGATATTGTATCTAAGGATGAAGTCTGGATCCAATTTCCGATTAGCTGATTTCTTTTGAGTTTCCCATGTGTGACACACATGCAGTGTATTTGAGGTATGCCTTAAATACACCCACAGGTGGGCCTCCAATTAACTCAAAAGCTGTCAATCAACATATCAGAAAAGAAAAGAAAAACAAAAAAAGTTACCAAAATCCTCTCTCATTTTCTGCATGAAAATAGAAATCATTTGCATATTCCTAAATTACTTAAGGAGGATTTTTTTTTGTCCAATTTAAAAATTGTGCATCTTTTTACAGTGTATGTAAACATCTGGTTTCAGCTGTATCATATTTTCAAATCTATGCAGGGTATTTGACTAATTTAATTAATGACTTACTTTATATATTTGGTCAGGTAAAGAACATCTGACTTGTATGATGTTGGGCACCTTTTCATCCTGCCCACTACACCCAAGTCAGTTATATGAAAAGGTGCTTAAAATTTGATTATGTCATGCCTATTATACCCCGTTTCTCAAAAAATTTGAAAGGGCATCATGTGAAGAGAAATTGTATTGATATTACATATTGAATTGAATTAATTTTTTTAAAAGTAGTGCAAGTTAAAACTCAGGCCTCATCAATTGATGCAATTGTGGATTTTAAGGGTTTTAAAAGTAACATGAAAAAATAATAAAAAATATTTTTTAATACAACTTTTTCTTTTTTTTTCCAGTCGTGGCAGTTGGAAAACGAGACATCATTTTCCTTATTGACAGTACGATGGGAACCGCAACCATTGGTGCTTTCCGTGAATTCATAAAGCAGTTTGTCAGCGTCATGCCAATTGGTCCAGATGAAGTTCAAGTGGGTATTGCCCAATTTAGCACAGTCCCAAGACTGGAGATGGATCTCAACACCTACGGATCTAGAGAAGCATTAATTTCTGCTTTGGGTGCTATCCGACCACGACCAGGACAAACTGTCAACATTGGAGCAGCTTTGGACTTTGTGCGATTGAATATGTTGCAGCCTGACAAGGGCAGTCGTATTCAGCAGAATGTACCTCAGCTTGTGCTGCTGCTGACCAGTAAGAAGTCCAGTGACAGTGTGCAGGAACCGGCTTCGGCACTGCAGGGAATGGGTGTACTGACTCTGGCCGCAGGCTCCAAGAGTGCTGATGTCCAGGAACTGAAAAAAATTGCATTTGCTGATCCAGTTGTGTTCATGAGCAAGGACTTTCGGCAACTGTTTCGTAACCCAAGGGAGATTATTGATGCACTTTCAACTCTATCTGGTGTGCTGGTGATTGAAGGACCTACTGAGTCAGGTATTGTTTCCTTTTTCTCTTGATATTCAATACCTTTAGTGTACACTAAACAAATCTGTGGTTAATAATATGAAAATTTTCAGCAAAATATAAAGTGTACCTGCACCTATTGTGCTTATTTACCTTTGTTTATGGTCTACAAAGTGCTTCTTACTATATTTCTCACACTCATTCTCACAGCACTTATTATTGAGGTTGCAATTTTGTGAATTATTGAAACTGGAAACATTCCTCCATCATATTCACAGATAGTCTTTTAATAAGTGTCATTATATACGAGATTGTAAGAAATTGTTACACTATATTGAAGGACGCAATTTAAAGAAAAAAATAAGATGTACTTTATCGTCCCCTGTGAGAGAATTTGAGACTCTATCCTACTGCAGTTACAATAGAATAGTAAATAAACTAGTCCCAAAAAAATAAAATTAAAATAAAAACACACACAACTATTCACAAACTATTAATTAATAAATTAAACGATAAATCTGTCAGAGGGTAAATACATTTGACCCTACAAGAGAAGTGAGCACCCTTAAAATTATATAGCAGGCCTACTGCTCATGGTGGCAGCTTCCTGCAGCAGCTCTGTGGATTTTAGCTAGCTTGGTGCTTATTTTCAAGTTTTCAATCTATTTTTCGCCCTGGTTTCAATGCTGAGCTACTTAATCGATTTCCTTGGTAGCTTTTTTTCTTGAACCACCTATTTTGATGAGTAATAAGAGAGCTGTTTACAAGCAGGAACAGCTGATCAAGTTCTCAAAAAAACAAATTATACCCAGACTGAGGGAGTGGGCTAATCTGGTATGATAGTGTTTGTGTGGCTGTGGACAGCAATGATGGCAAACGAGTCAGCTCAAGCTGGTGTTTTTGAATCTAGCAACTGCTGATAGCTGCCACTGCACTGAGTCGATATAACAGCAATCAGAAGAGGTGACTGCTGGGTCTTCTGAGAGCCATTACATCAAGTCAATAAAGCGGTCTCCTTTCATTCAGCTCACTGGTTAGTTTTACATGAAGCATTGTTAGCATGCTAGCATTTAGCTGGTCAACACAATAAATAACAATCTTCCTTGATATTTCAGCAGCAGTTTGATTAGTGTTTCTGGTCATGACGACACATTCAACTCCATGCTCAGTTCTCCTCCGTTGTGCACTGACGTGTGTGAATGCAGCAGCATTGATGTCATCTCCATGTGGATCACAGAGTACATCCCACTCAGTAGCATCAACACAACTATGCAGATTCTTTAGCTTCCTAAGACTATGTTGTCACAGTCCTTTTGGTCACAGGTTGAAGAGAGAAGGACCAGATTTTGATTTGCCTTGCCGAGAGCACGTCATGCAGAGCAGCTGTATGCATCCCTGACCTTTGCACAAAACAAATCCAACCTTTTCTTTTCCCTGGTGGAGCAGTTGACAAACGGTTGAAATGCTGGAAATGTATCAGAGAGAGAGTGATGTGGTTGAAGTCACAGGTGATGATCAGGAACCTGCTAGAGCTATGTTTGCACATGCAGTGTTAGATCAAGCCGATAGTGGGATGCAAAGAGCCACCATAATAACACTGGTGAACTCTCTCGCTAAGTAATGAAAATCACACAGAAGGATTTCACACATTATGCAGCATTGTCAAAAATCCACATTCGTCCTTGTTTCAAGTTTGTGCATCTTATTTGCGAAAGATGTCATGTTCGCTATTGTGACAAACGGTAGAGCTGGTTTAAACATTCTCTTCCTCTCTCCCCGATTTGCTCCTGCTTGGCATCCACGGCCTAATCAGGGATTTGGTGTCTCAGTGCAGGGCTTCTTGAAATGTCAATCAGCTGTGCCGGCTTGTAAACAACTCTCTCACTGCTATGGCTGCCCATCATAACAGGTGGTAAAAAAAAAAAAAAAAAAAGGAAATTGCTCAATTAACATAACATCTAAACTGGGATGAAAAATAATTCCAAAAAAACAGTTGAAAGATCAAAAAGTTGAAACAAACAGTTGAACAAACAATTGAAAGATCAAAAATATGCAAAGCAGAAAAAGAAAAACTGATGAAGCTGCTGCAAGAAGCTGCCACAACGAATGACACAATTACATCAGAATAGATGTATGAAGTATCAACAAAAAAAAAAAGAATGAAATCTCAAATACAAGTGCCTGTAATGAGTTTCCTCCATAGGATGACTGGACTTTCCCTTAGATATAGGGTGAGAAGTTCAGTCAGTGTAGAGTCCAAATCAAATCCTCCAAATCAGTTGCGGTGGTTCAGGCATCTGATTAGGATGCCTCCTCGACGCCTCCTGGGGAAGGTGTTTCAGGCATGTCCAACCAATAGAAGGCCACCAGGCAGAACCAGGACACGCTGGAGATATTATATCTCTCGACTGGTCTGGGAACGCCTTGGTGCTGCAAGAGCTGGAGGAGTTGGCCAGGGAGGGGAAGGGCTTGACCTCTCTACTTAGGCTCCTGCTCCAGCGACCCGAATCCGGATTAGCACACGTTAATGGAATAATGGATGGATGGATTTATTGTGTAGGATGGCAAGTAATTGAATACTAGGATTTGTGTTTCAGTCAGAGTCAAATTTACAGTACGTGTCTTGATGTTCTAAAAAACAGATCACATCAGTCGTGTGGTCTCCTCTGCCAACCTTTATCCCTTTAGGATATTTATCAATGAATATATTACTGAGTTATGTTATAGGAGAGACTGCATTTTATTCTTTTCCAAGATAGTATGTCATTACACATGTACTGGCTTAAATAAATTCTTGATTTAGATTCCTAGCTGATGCTAAGTAATTATTCATCCGTCCGTCTGTCCGTCCATCCATCCGTCCGTCATCTATATGGATGGCTTATTCCTGTGCTGGGTCACAGGGGTCTGCTGGAGCCTAATCCAGCTCTTTTTGGGCAAAAAGCGAGGGTACACCCTGTACAGATCGTCAGAGCAAAGCAAACATTTATTTAAAAATGTTCAAGGTTGATCAAATAATGTCTTCTAATAACAAAAAAACGTTAGTAAGGTAAACAGATGAAGAGCTTAGTTGATTGCTACTGCATATACTAATTGTGCTAATAATCTTTTTAGTGAACATCATTTAACTTTTCATGTCTGTCGATTGTTGGAAATACCTGTAGATACCACATAACAAAGACTTATTTTGTTTTTGTTCTTGTTTCAGAGGTGGACATAACCACAGTGCAGACACAGAAAGTGGTTCGAGACATTGTCTTCCTTGTCGATGGCTCAAACTACGTAGGGAGTTCTAACCTTCCCTTTGTGAGGGACTTCATGATCAATGTGGTGAACCAGCTGGATGTACGTTCTGAGAGGGTTCAAATTGGTCTCTTGCAGTTTGCTGACCGGCAAAGACTGGAATTTTACCTGAACAGCTACAACAACAGACAGGCAGTTGTGGATAAAATCTCTCAGCTCAGGCTTATTGGAGGCTCAGTGGTGAACACCGGAGCTGCTATGAATTATACCCTGGCCACTATGTTCCAGCCATCTGCTGGTTCACGCATAAATGAGGGAGTCCAGCAAGTGTTGGTTCTGATCACAGGTGGCCCTTCCCAAGATGAACTCAAGTCTGTGGCTGATAGATTGGCTATGGCTGGTGTTTTGACTTTCACAGTCAGCTCTGGACAAGCAGATGAAGGCTTACTAAGGACAGTTGCCTTTGTTCCGGATTTAGCTTACCATCGGACAAGCTTCTCAAATTTACCAGCTTTAGCTGAAGTCATTATGCCAAAGCTAACAACACTTGTTGGTGATACCAGTTTCCTGTCACCAGTCCCAAAAGGTATGTTTTGTATTTGTCTTTTCTACTATTATATTTCATAAAATGAAAATAATGTCGGTCAGTGTAAACATCGCTATTAGTGACAGCTGTCTTGTTCTTACAGGAGATGAAAGGGATGTTGCTTTCCTTATTGATGGGACTGACAGTGTTCGAGCAGATTTTCCCTACATCCAAGATTTTATCAGAAGAGTGATTGAACCACTTGATATTGGGATTGACAAAGTACGAATTTCAGTGGTTCAGCACAGTGAGAGACCATCTCCAAGTTTCTACCTTAACACTTATAAAACCAAAGATGAGGTGATGAGAGCTGTCAGTTCAATGGCACTCGCTGGTGGGCGAAGTTTAAATACAGGTTCTGCTCTACAATTCATGAGGAACTCCATCCTGTCTGAAAGCTATGGGGGCCGGTCTGCTCAAAATGTTCCACAGTTTCTGATCGTTTTGGCTGGAGCCAGATCCATGGATAGTGTCAAAGAACCAGCAGGTCAACTAAAGACAGAGGGAGTGGTACCATTTGGTGTGGGTGTCAAGAATGCAGACCCAAAGCAGATAGAAGCCATTTCACACAACCCTTCATTTGCCTTCAATGTGAGAGAGTTCAGTGAACTTGGCACCATACCACAAAAGCTCAACAACTATGTGAGCCTTCCTAAGGACCAGCTGAAAGTTGTGCTACAGCAAGGTAGGACAAAAATCTTTTTCATGCTGTGCTAAAATTGCTGTGGGAAATTTTTTGTCTGAAATTTTTATGTGCTTTATTTGTGTCTTAGTGCAAAATAATGCCATAAAAAGAGATGTTGTGCTCCTACTGGATGGCTCTGATAACACCAGAAATGGATTCCCAGACATAAAACACTTTGTTAAAAACATAGTGGAGAGCCTCTCTGTTGATGAGCAACAAGACAGAGTGTCTGTGGTTCAATTTGCTGATAGCCAGAAGGTTAACTTTTATCTAAATTCTCACAAGACAAAGAATGACTACCTTAATGCCATTGATGAATTAATGCATATAGGTGGGAGGAATCTTAATACTGGGGCAGCTCTCCAGTTTGTGAGGCACAGAGTTTTCACTTCCTCTACGGGCAGCAGAAGACTAGAAGGAGTGCCCCAGATTTTAATTCTCCTAAGTAGCAAGCCTTCCACAGATAATGTGAGAGGGCCAGCTTCCATTCTGAAAGAACATGATATTGTGTCAGTGGGCATTGGATTGGGAGATGCTAATGTTGAAGAGTTGGAGCTGATTGCATTCACACCTGCTTTCGCATACAAAGTCACAGAGTTTTCCAAACTACCTTCACTTCCCTCACAACTTTTTGCAACACTGAATGCGCACAAAGAAAATGTGGAAAACATGAATGGAATCTCTGAGTTTGGAGGTAAGGACACCATGTTTAGATATTTTTGGAGTACAGTATTTTTCTGCTAACCTTCCTTTTGTGTTAGAGTCGGCACTAACCTCTTTATAGATTTTAAATACATAAAAGTATCAAATAAATAGTTTTATTCCATCAAGGCTTTTTTAACAAAACCGAAAAAAAAAATCAAATGAACAAAATTAAAAATTGTTCTGTGAAAGTTATGACCTTTGTGTTTTGATAGATTTAATATAGGATCAAAAAACAATAGTCAGTGCAATAAAAACTGAAATCCTAAACACAACTCAGACCAGCTAACTACTATAAACTATGTTCTGTGGAAAAGTAACCAGTGAGATGAATGAAAAAAACAAAACATCAAACAACAAAACATTCAAAAACATCGGCTCGAGCCGCTTTGTTTGCTAGCAACACATCATTATTGTCCCTCGCCACACAGACACAGTCATGGCAGATTCACCCACTCCCCCACTTCATCCCAAGCTTCACTTCTTAAACCTGTGATCACAAACACTGCGATTACTATTTCTTCCTCCATTTTCTTGAATCCAATCAAATCACATCAAACACAAAGTGCTTTACATAATAAAAACAATAATTAAAACAACAACAAACAAAAACAACTTAAAAGCCATTACACACCCAAGGTTATAAGAAAATTTTCAAAAAAAAGCATCTACACTCAATCATCCTCTCAGGCTCTATCTCTCCCACTCTCTCTCTCTCTCTCTCCCTCCCTTTCTCTTTCTCTCTCTCTCTCTCTCTCTCTCTCTCTCTCTCTCTCACACACACACACACACACACACACACACACACACACAGACTCAGCACACATAGCAACCTCACCCCCTTTGGCTCCATTCAAACAAACTGTCAACTTATAATGTGAGGTCTGATCATATCGATAAGAGCCACTGTAGACCAGCCTTTAAAAACAAACAAACAAGAAAATAAAAAAATAAAAAATAAATATATAAATCTATCTATATATACATATATATATATGACATCATATTACATTATATGACGTTAATATTAAAATAAAAAATCTTAACAATTTATATAAGAGATGTTCTAATACTTCTCAGTAATAGTCAGGTGTAAAACAAACTTTTCATTTCTATATTTAGAAGGAGAGGAAGCGCTAGAGCTAGCTATCTTTCCTCACATATGCATTTTCCTAAACATTCTGGAATCTAGCAGTTGTTGTTTGCTGTAATTAATTATTAACTATTAGCTTATGCATTTTTCCCTTCCATGTAATTTTTAATGACAGCAGCACAAAATGATTAATTGTTGTTATTTTATGTGTGTGTGTGTGTGTGTGTGTGTGTGTGTGTGTGTGGGTGGGTGGGTGGGTGTATGTGCGCCTAGAGATGACTTGTCGTAAATAGGCGCTATATAAATAAATTGAATTGAATTGAATTGTATGTGCGTGTGCATTTACAATTTATTTCCATATTCTCTTCTAGTTGAATTACAGCATTCTGGCAGAGACATAGTGTTTCTGTTGGATGGATCAGATGACACATTGATTGGCTTCCCAGCAATGAAAGCCTTTGTCCAACAAGTTGTAGAAACATTGAGTATTGGTGAGAACAAAGATCGAGTTGCTGTGGTGCAGTATAGCCAAGCTCCAGAGACACATTTTGACTTGAATGCCTACACGGAGAAAGAAGATGTCCTTATTGAATTACAACAGCTCAAACATAAAGGGGGTGGATCCCGCAACACTGGTGCAGCTCTTGAATATGTGAGAATCAATGTTTTTACGGAGTCTTCTGGGAGTCGACATGAAAACGGTGTCCCGCAGATACTAATTCTGTTGAGTGGTGGGAAGTCTCAAGATGATGTTGCCAGTGCTGCTGCTGCCCTGAAACAGGACAAAGTTGTTCCAGTTTGTGTTGGTACAAGAAAGGCTGATATAATTGAGCTCCAAGTGATTGCACATAATCCATCCTATGCCTTCTCCGTACTTGGGTTTGATGACATTGGGAGCATTCATCAACATCTTGTGTCATTTTTGAAAAGAACGTCTCAACAGAAAGTTTATACACAATCACAGACTGTTTTAGGTAAGGCTATCTTCATATCAGTATATGTGATGATGTGTTAACTTAGAATCATCATATTTTCATGTCATGTCTGTTAAGGTTCCACAGAGCACAGAGAAGCCATTCAACGAGATGTTGTGTTTTTGTTGGATTCTTCTGATGAGATGCAGGATGACTTTATAACAGCGATTGGGTTTATTGAGAGACTCATAGAGAAGCTGATTGTGGGTGAGAACAAAGACCGGGTTGCTGTGATACAATACAGCGAAGAGCCTTCTGTTGATTTTTTTCTGAACACACACAAAACACAGCAGAGTGTTGTTTACAATGTACAAAATATGAAACATAAAGGAGGGAGACACCGTTATACTGGCAAGGCCCTGAAATACATCCAGGATAATATTTTAACGGTCTCCTCCGGAAGTAGGCGCCAACAAGGAATCCCTCAGATTCTGGTACTTTTAACTGGTGGACGATCTGGTGATGATGTCAGAAATGCTGCAGAAAATTTGAAAGGAATTGACGTGAGGATTTTTGTGGTGGGAATAAAGAATGCTGACATACTTGAGATACAGTCTATTACACAGGATGCCAGGAATGCTTTCCTTGCACCAGATCTCAGAGCTCTGTCAGACATTGAACATATGATTTCAAACATAGAGAAGGATGAGAAGCCTGCTGTCCTACCGGCATTACATGGTAAGACTGTAATACTACATACTAAATATATTGGTGTAGGAGATGTCAATCGTCAACCATAAAGTTGAGTGATAGTAATACATCAGTTGGCCATTAATGACTGGTGCACAAATGAAAGATACACTGGATTTTTTTCAAAATGGAGAAAAAGCAACAAATTGACCATGTATAACCAAGTTGTTGTAATTTTGTTTGTTGTAATTTTTGTGTGATTACAGATCCCACCAGAAGAGACATTGTGTTTTTGCTTGATAGTTCTGATGATTCTAAGCAAAAATTTCCAGCTATCATAAATTTTGTACAAAGAATAGTGAGAAGCCTAAACATTGATGCAAACGGAGACCGTGTGGCTTTGGTTCAGTACAGCAACTCAGCGATGATGAATTTCAAATTGAGTCACAATATGACACAGAATGATGTGCTTGAAACAATACAAGGTCTGCCTCACAACGGAGGTTATCCTCAAAACATTAGAGCTGCTC
>JBAMYA010092861.1:0-21520 GCA_037176975.1 Arrhamphus sclerolepis | reverse complement strand
GCCCTCTACACGCCCACATTCAACCATAAATGGTCGATGCAAAGCAACTCGTGAATGTCAATGTGTATTTAAATGAGCAAACTGATCAATGTTATTGGTCAAAATGGTAACCATGGAGACCACATGACCACGCCCAAAGTTCATGAAGCGTGTGGAGGAGGACGGATGCTGATGAATGATGTTCTGGAAAATCAGAAACAATTGATGAATTGAAAGAAATTAGAACAGTATTGAGTAATTAGTGTGACGTTATGTCTGATGTGTCAAACACATTTTCAAGGGCTTGTTAAAGCATGAACATCATGTGACATCATCATGGAGTCGTGCTCCGTGGTGAAACTCCTCCTGAGACCCCCAGGACGGTCTCATATGCAGCTGTGCTCTATGCAGAGGTCTTTATCCATGTGATGTTTCATGTTACCATCAGAAGTCACTAAAATCCAGTCTAGAAAACCTCGGAAATTCTTTATAGATCCCGACTTTTGCGAGGAATGTCGCGACGGCAAATTTCACCCTGCTTCACGCAACGTTTTCTTGCGTAGCAGGTTTTATAAATGAGGCCTCTGGAGTATTTTCTGACTCTGACAGTAACTGAGGAGAGTGTTGGTTTTCAAATAAAAATATCCTTTCATACGAAGGACTTCCTCATGCAAATCCTTGTGAAAACATCAGTTACGGCTGCATGAATGTCCAATAACAGCAGACTTGCTAACTTTCCTTTACCTTCTGTCCTGTTTCTGAGCATCAGCTCGTTTCCTGACTGGCTCCAGCTGTGCATCCCTGCCAATGTGCTGCTCATTCTGACGTACTTCTGATGGCGTTTATTTGTATGCAAGGGTCAAAAATGTGCCAAGAGCCAAGACTTCCCAAGACGTGGGGATGATTTAAAGCTATAATTTTAATTTAAATGTTCATCACATGAAATGTTTAGATGTCTGGCTTGACTGTTGTTCTTGAGAGGAAAAAAACACCATGAATTTCAGAATAACTTCAAACCAGCAAGAACCACGTTTATCCTTTTAAAACAGACTTTTAAACTCTGCAGAGTCCAGAGTTTAACACTAAATGCATCCTGGGAGTTGTAGTCAGCTTCTCTGCTGTTTCAAAACGTCCTAGACTTTTACTTTGAAATTGCTCCTCTTCAGAATAAGAGTTTTTGGAGACTAAGAAGTGAACTACAGCATACTGGCATATTTGTTTATGTTGAAGTGTTTTATTGATGTCTAGAGAGAAAATTATACCTAAAAACAAACAAAAAAAAAGTTTTGTGCTTGTATGTTTGCTTGTAAAACTTGCTAGTGCTCGTTAAGGTTTGTATTTGCGTCATCGTCAGCTTGAATTTAACTCTAGTACCACGTTTGATTGTATTTCTGTGCTATCGATATAAACATCATTTTACAATTAAAGACTTGAACGCACATGTGTGACGGCGTGACTTCTGCTGGAATGATTTTTAAACACCTAAGCATCTATGAACAGCTGGTTAGTAACAGAAACGAAGCGGCAGAGCGGAGGAGAGTGAAACGACAAAAGGGCTCCAGCAGTGTTACCACTAATTTACAAAGACTATCCACATGAGAAATGCTGAGCTTCTTCACCAGTTTGAATCTTTTTTTTTCTTTTGTCCTACTTATTTATTTATTTTTATACAAATTCTTCATGACACCGCTGAACGTTCGCTTCCTTGTGCAGGTTGCGCATTCGGGAAGGAAAACACTTTGAAATGCCTCACTACACATCGTCAGCCGGCAGGTCTGGAATGCAGGTCTTTGCTCGCGTGAAGAACGCCATCTTCTCCCTGAAATCACAACACATTTTTCATTTTACCTTTAGGGAAGACATGCAACATAAAATGAGAAAACGTTGAGACCATGTGGTAAATGTGAGTAAAGTAATTCATGTTTTTTTCCACATAAACTTAATTTCATTCTTCATATAAATCTATTTTTGCATTTGAAAAAATAATGGGGATAAAGGAAAGGAAAAAGTGTCTTCTCATCCAACTTAGTAATATTCCAGATCTTTTTTTTTAAAGTAATTTGTCCAGACTGCTGGAATTAATGTTGATTTTACATCCACATTTGCCGCCTCCAGGAAATCTTTTCCATGATTCAACAAGACGTATGAAAATGAGACGACCACAAAATACGGCTTTTTCTGAGGAAGACGTGGCGACGGGTGTCGAGGACCCTGCTGGACACTCGTCATCACGTGGTATCCTGAACGCACCGTGACAAGTTTCATCCAGGAAAGGCTGTAAAAGCTTCAATGACGTTTGCTTCGTTTGTGTGCGATTTTAAAAACGCGTTTCATTACTTTTTGTTCTTGCTCAAACCCTCCTCCTGAAAAGCTGTCCTGTGTTGGTCTTTTGTTGCTATGACGATATTTTTAACTGCAGTTTCCATTTCATCCCAACCTGATTTTGGTGCTGACCTGGAAACTGACGGTGCAGATGTGCCTCTAAAGCTCTAAATACTGGAACCACCCAAGTGAATCAACATGCTGTCCAGGTAGTCACAGCTTTAAAAGGACACCTTCTCTGTCACACACGCCAAACTACCTGAAGGTCTGGACCTCAGGGACCTCTTTGCCGCTCTGTCCTCTGATCTTGTGGACGTATTTGGCCGCGTCTCTCATCATCTTCTCCACCCTCTTCTCCTGCAGCTGCTCCTCGTGAGTCTGAGGAACACAGAAACATTGGAGCAGCAGATAGTGAGGTCTCGCCTTCCCGCCATATCTCGCCTCTTACCTGTTTCTCGGCCTGCCTGAGGAGGAGGCGGAAGCGTTCGTCCTCTTGGACCCAGGCGGGCAGCTCCTTCTGGCCCTGCTGTCTCGCCTCCTCCAGCTGGGTTTTGAGTTTTCGCAGCACTCGGAGCTCCTGCGCCAGCCGGGCCTGCCGCGTCCGAGACACCTGCAGATCCAACTCCAGGTCCAGGGAGGTCCGGAGCAGACAGTCCAAACTTTTGGCCTGAACAGGAGGCTGAAGGGAGGACAGGGAGGGACGGTTACAAGCAGGTCTGATGGGTACCACCAGGCCCTGGTCGCAGTTCTGCTCCATCCTGCCCGTGTGGCTGGATTCACGAGATTACCAGTTTAACCAGTGGTTTTGAAATTATTTGAGAATTGTGGTAATTTCTTGCTACATCTCATCTGCTACGATACAAATAAAAGGATGAGAGGCGGCAAACAAAATGTGTTTATCTCCCCCTAAAGTCATCACACCATCACACACAGAAACCTCCTGAGACCCACAGAGCTGCTAATCCACCGCCTCAACAGGTTAACGTAATGCTCATATACTGGTCCAGACCAGTTCAAAAACCAGGTCCAAACCGGGTCAAAAAACAGGTCCAAACCAGGTCAAAAAACAGGTCCAAACCAGGTCAAAAAACAGGTCCAAACCAGTTCAAAAACCAGGTCCAAACTTCATCATAATTATGTCCAAACCAGGTCAAAACCTGGTCATATTCATGTCCAAAACAGGTCATAATCAGGCCCAACCAGGTCCAAACCAGGTCATAATCAGACCCTGAAGCTATCTGAGACACCGGGATGCTATCAAACAGGCAATCATAAATTCTGCATTTCAGATGAGCAGCCCAATCTGCCTGATAATCCAGCAGTCTGTTCAGAGCCCCTCTACTTCTGGACAACATCCTGATACTTCAGCCGCTTTACAGGAAGCCCAGGTGGCTTCTAGCTGCTAATTCTGTTCTCAGCTGCTTCAAAATATAACAATTACTCACTAAATAATTCAACTTTTTCATGGGGTAACTTTATTTTTGTTCACCAACTCAATGACCTAAAACAGAAGAAGTGATTATGTATTTCTGAAGAAGTCTGACTTGTAAATGTGTAAACCTAAATCTTCATCTGAACTCTGGTTCACTTAAGCTCAGTACAGTAAAAAGAACAAGAGACAACTACTTTACTAATGACAACAAGTGTTTGAGACCTCGTCACTGTGGAAAACTCATAGGCATAAATCAAAGCTGGGAACTGTGATTCATCACATTAGTCAGAAAATAATCTGGGGTAAAGTTCACTCACTAGAACTTCAGCTTATTTGAAAAGACACAGAAGCTTTGTGTTGGTTTTTGCACCTCTGTCCTTTGCGTAACATACTTATTAAGTCGAGCAGTGTTGCATGTTCTAACAGCAGACCAAGAAAAAGCTCCTTTTCCATCAATGACTCAAACTCTTATTCTGCATTTGTGATTTCCCGCTGCTGTCCAGGCCGTGCAGGAACGCCGAGGCTGAATTCATGCGAGCTGGCAAAATGTCAGAGCTGCATTAAACATTCAGACGGTTGTTAAATATTAAGGGTCACTTCACAGGACATCACTGAGCAGATTTAAGCCTGAAAAGAAGCACAAACGGGCTCTTTATCTCCCTCTCAGGGAACAGAGACGACACTTGATGCAGCCAGCGAATCACGTTTGGCTTCTCTGTAAAAATGTCAACAGCTCATGAGGCAGGATGACGACAGACGGAGATCAGATAAAAGATAAAAGTCACATCACTGAGACGATCAGATTTTGATCAACTTAAAGCTTCTATATAACTGTGGCTGTTGCGGACCTGAGCATGCGCTGATGTAAATGATCTCAGATGTTGAGCGCTGGCTGATGTCACCTTATACGCTTCAGACGTTGTCACATACAGAATCTGAGGTTAGTTTCTACACGTTCTTACCTTTTTCATGCGCATGCTACGCCTCTCTGAGGCATTTCTGACAAACGGAGACTTCTTGGAGAGGGTGGAGCTGTCACTGTCGCTGCGGTTAATCTGCAAAGACCAAAGCGTCACAGTGAGTTCATGATGCTGCAGTAAAGTCCGTCTCCCTGCTTCCCCGGGGAGCTCCAGTTACCCTGCAGATGTACTGGCTCTGGGGTCCAGGAGAGAAGGTCTTGGAGCGAATGATGGTGTTGCCCCTCATGAAGGGGTTCTGCTGGTGGACGTCTGGGCGCCGCTCTTTTGGCCGGACCACAGAGCAATGATGGGACGCAGGTAAGTTGTCCATACTTGTCTCCTTGTTCACCTTCACACGGGACACACAATGGGGGGGTCGTAACTTGTAGTTCTCACTAAACACCTTCATTTACTGACCTTCACGCGGGGACAGAAATGAACAGACGCTACCTTCTCTGCGATGGGTGCTACCGTGGGAGGGGGATTCTTCACCTGCTCCTCCCCCTCATCCTCCCCTTCCTCTGCCTCCCATTGGTTGCTCTCAGAGTAAAACTCATCCTCCACCTCCAGCGGCTCCATGCCGCTTCCCTCTTCGTCATCAAATATGTCTGCCTCCAGAGGGTCACCGTGCCTGGAAACAGCCAAACGTCTATCAAAAGGTAACCTCCACTGACTGACGTCCTGGGGAGCCAATCAGATCAGACTATCCTTGTAGAAGACTGGCAGAAAAAACTGTTCAACCTTTGAGTCTGAATACATTTATTTATCATCTTTAGGGACACATTTACTCAAAACTTCAGTTAGAATTTTCATCACAATGTTCTAATTCTTGCCCCACATTATGATGTGTATTAACTGATTTATCTGATGTTAATGGTGCGACGGTGCTTTGAATGCGACGCAATCACAAATATACGAGAGAAAAAGGTACTAATTCAAAACAGAGTGGAAGAAAAGAAGAATAAAGGAAGGATGAAGGAGTCTCACCACTCATCGTCCTCAGGGACTCCATCAGTGCTGCAAACTCCAGTCTGAAACACAGAAGCATCCAAATGGTTTATTTCATGTAGGGAAGCTCTCTCCAGCATATTAAAAAAGGAATTCAAAAAAAACAAAACAAAACAAACAAAAAACAAAACAGGGGCCGTGCAGGTACTAACAATATATACATCTTATAAAGTCTAAATGATGATGCACAGATGGTTTGGTCTCACTTGACGAATTAGTTTCAGTACTGATGGCAGACTGAATTACTCATAGAAACATTTTAACCTTTTGACAAAAGAAACACAATAACTTTTACGAATCAAAGTAAAATTAACTGTTAAATCCAGCTATGAACAAATACCATACTGATGTTGAAAGTTGTATTAAGTACATTCAAAAGACTCATCAATGGACCAACGAATGTTCACTTGTTCAAGATGCAAAACTAAAACTGAACTGCACATATTTAAACTTACTGATTAAGAAATAATATGTTGTTTGAAATAGGTTAATTTTTGCATCTTTGTTCATTTCTGAAAACTACACTATTAAACAAAATTACATTCACAAAATTTCAATTTCTATACACAAATGAATTAATGCAGTTCTAAGCCATAAAAAATAAAATAATTAACAAAAACTTTATTCAACATTTAAGCATACCTAAAAAAAAACAAAAAACAAAAGACAAACAAACTACTGCTACTGAGGAACCCTAAAATAAATGCTTTTTAAAAAATATGTAAAGGCTAATTTGTGTGTAATGCTGTTAGCGTCCACCAGGTGTCAGTGTTTCCCCTCCTGCTGTACCCTCTCAGAGCTGCCCGCTGCTCTGCCCTCTTTCTTCTTGTTATCAATGTCAGGCATGTAGACACGACTCAGAAGGTTGTACCACTTGGTGCATCTCTCCTCCGAACAGCTGACGTCAGCCAGGCTGATCTGAGCCCCCGCCTGCAGGAGGAGGAGGAGGAGGAGGAGGAAGATTTAAACAAAAACAACGCAGATCTTCACAATTCAGTAAAATGAGTCTTGATGCAGATAGAAGACTAAATGTTTGTGATGTGAGAGCACAAACTTGGACTGACCAGACACTCCTCGCGACCAGACTTGCTGGTGCTGCAGACGTCAACCCTCAGGGTCTTCTGCCGCAGTGCACTGTGGGATATCTGCATGCCGAACACCTCGCTGATCTGAACAACATCCTGAGGCGGCAAAACACGCGTCCGGAAGAGACAACGGATGGCCTGCACGCACGGCAGCACGGCCACGCGCACGTGTCTGCAGGAGAGGCAGGAACAGTTTTTCTTAAAAGTTGTACAGATGCTTTGTACAAAGCATCTGGGTTTTAGAGTCTAGGTTTGTTACGTAAAAATGAAACGCATCAGAGGCAGAGCCTTGCAGCTCATCGTGTGACACGAAACACACAAAAAAGCGCACATTTCAAAGTCTTTCAGTGTAACAAACAGCAAAGGTTTCGTACATTTTCTGCTCAGCGGGCAGGCAGAGGGTGCTGCAGTTGGACAGCTGCATGACGTAGATGGTGAAGCGCTGGTCTCTGGACTCGTAGCAGAAGTCGAGCTGCACCTGAGAGCAGCCAGATGAAAGCTTCTCGTCGTAGGAACTGTGGAGGAGGTCTGGAGGGAGTCCCAGCCTGGAGGACGCACACACACACACACACATATATATATATGTATGTATACTAGGTACTCTGGACAAATTATGAGTGTTTCTGCATTTTCTTTTTTTTCTTTTATTTTAATTTTAAATAATTTTTTTTTTTCCTTTTGGGGGGGTAGGTGTCATAAAATACAGTAAGTAAATAAAATTCGGCGTACTTGCGCTCTGAAGGCTCGTACACGCCGCTGTCACCAGCCACGGACTCGTCAGACACGGCTGAGGTCACGCCCATCTTCTTTGGCCCCGCCCCTCGCAGCTGGGGAGCCGAGTCTAACGATGAACAGAGAAAAGGATGCGCACATTTTAAGACTTTAATTTCTGTTTGTTTATTTGGGATGAACATGGTGATTCTCATCCCTTTAATCTGTGCTGACACTTATTTATTTTATTTCCAAGCAATAACATTAACAGCAACACTTGGAAGTGTCCACTGTCAGGAACCGACACAAGAACCTGCTAGTGATGTGCTGCCCCCATGTGGTAAGAACTGGTACACAAAGTCTCCTTAAACTTTCACCTGACTACGTTAATAATACTTAATAATAAAGAAACAGAAGTAAAAGCAAGAGAAGAACTTCAGAAGCACAAAAGAGGCGAAGCAAAACTGAGAGTCGTCCTGTTGTTTTTCTTTTTTAATTTGGATAATAAAATAAAAACACTTGAAGCTAAAAGCCACAGAGGAAGGATCCTCAAACAAACCTCTAGCAGAATACGAGTTATTTTATTAAAAACACAACATGGGTTAACAAATCTGTCCAGCTAACAGCCTGAAACACTGATCAGAGTTGATGTGGCCTTGAGAAAATCCTGCCTTGTGAGAACCAGGTTGAGCTCTGGAAGAGGAGAAGAAGAGATGGAGAGACAAAAGGAAACCAGACACCACGGCCACTTTTCACTGAGGAACCCGAGTCGTGTTTTAAACTCCAGAAAACTCTCACTACAGTCCACCTCTGACTGTTGTTCCTGCATCAACAGGAGTCAATGTTGCAAAAGTAAAATTCTATTCAACTTTTTGCCTGTGTTACCATGACGACGGTGCAAAAAAGAACCACAAAAACAAACAAACAAAAAACTGACGAGAACTATTCTACTGTAAAAGCTGGAACTGACTATTCTTGTTGGAAAAAAAACAAACAATTTCACAACTCTTCAGAGATACGATTTAAAGTGGTTTCTAGCACACACACACACACACACACACACACGCACACCGTGGTGATCTGGTTGCTGCAATACAACACCCTTCCTCATCGCTCCCACCTGCAGTCAGGTTTCACATGCAGCATCACATTTCTCACCACACACACACACACACACTCTCTCTCCTGGTATCCTGCTTTCCAGTGAAGCTCTTGAGTTTTCTGACGGCTGCTGTGACAGATGAAGAAACATCAGTCTCTCTTCTCTGTTGTTTTTTTCTCGTTATTAACATCAAACGTCTCTACAGTCTCATAGTTAATTTATTTGAACTCTTTTAAAAAGTCCTATTTGCTTCCACCACAACAGTCTTACTCATGTACATGATGGTCATGTGACAGTTTCTGCAGGTTATTTTTTTCAAAGTCAGAAACATACATGCACTAAGCGGCCGAGACCTTACACGGGTTGGAAATTTCTGCACAATGATGATGATGATGATGATGATATTTTGACACTGGAAGCCTCTAGCTGACTGGCATCATTCCAGTTAACTGCAGGCACACCTGTGGAGGTATTTTAAGGCACACCTTCCAAAAAAGAGCTTAACTGCATGCACCTTCACAAGTCTGGTTCATCCTTTCCAGATGCCTGAAGGTTCCACGTTTATCTGTTCAAACAATTATACTCGAGTATAAACAGAACAGCAGCTAGCACACAGCCGTTAGCTCAGCAGGGACAAGCAGATGAATGCACTTTGAGTGAAATGTGCAAGTGAACCCCAGAATGAGAAGGAAAGACCATCATTTCTGATGATGTGGTTTAACTAAAACTGAACTGTTTGGCTACAATGATAACTGGCATGCTAGGAAGACAAGGCTGGAAGCTGCAGGCCTCTGAACACTCCCTACTGTGAAGCTACGGAGCTTGATGGAGGTATGAGGTCTTCGTGCTCACCTTTGCCCTCCTCTCCCAGAGTGCTGTGGTTCTGCTTGGCCTCCAGCCCCCGGTGCTGCTCAGGCCCTTGCTTTTCAGAGTCCAGCTCTAGCTCTGCCAGCCTGCTATGGAGCTCCAGGTTCAGGCCCAACCCGCCGGATCCCGTCTGGCCTGCGAATGTCTCGCCCGAAAGGAAACCAGCGTCCGTGACCAGCGGCGAGCACGGCGGAGACAGCGAGGAAAGAGACGACCGTGGAGATAAAGAACTCATGGAGCGGGGGGTCTCTGACAGTCTGAGGGCCTGGATCCGAGAAGACCCCGACTCCACTACGACACCAGCAGCAGATCCAGGGCAACACCCAGCATGTCCCCCAGTCCCAGCCGCTGTTCCCTCAGGCCTCCCAGCATCCCTCCCCACACAGCCCGTCACAACTTCATGTTCATGTATGGTGGTGATGGAGCTGGAGGGCCGGTAGCCTCCCTGGCCCCCCTCCTGCAGGAGGCTGTCCAGCTTGTTCCGGAGGTCGGGGTCGGCCAGTTCCGGCTGCTCCAGGTAAATGTCTGTGAAACTGAGGGAGGAGGTGGACCCGAGGGAGGAGGTGGTGGCCAGCGAGCCACGGCTGGACGTCAGGGAGCCCCGACTGCTGCCAGATGAACAGGAGAGCGTGCTGGCCGACAGGCTGGAGGGGAGAGAGCACAACGAAGAGGTCATCAGCAGTCTGGGTCAGTCAGGTGGCAGCTGCGATTCAGCTCAACTTTCAGCCCTGAAATGACTCTGCTAGAAGGAAAAAAGGTGTAAAATCCTGTAGTAGTCTGTTGCTACATACCTGAAATATCAAGATCTTTAGATCTTTAGATTAGATTTTAACTGAAGACCTTCTGAGTTGGAGCTTATCCCCCACAAGCGTCCTCATAAGCACAAGAAACAGTGATTATGTGTGATTGCAGCAGGAAGAAAAGTCCTTCTCTGCACAGGTCGCACTTGTGTTAAATGTCAAACATTCCTGAAATCTTGCATCAGTCTTGCATCATGTGTTTAAATGCGATTCCTGATGATGTTAGGAAACATGCATTGAGCTGGCTGCAAGATTAAACGGCTGCAGAGATCGTGACTGATCAAAGAACAGGCAGGCTGAACAAAACTTTGGTAAATGTTTCGTCATTAAAGGTTTGACGTTTCAATCATGCTTCACCTCAAACCTGCGGCTGCCTAAACTGCCCTTTCTTTTTTTCTCTTTTCAAAGTTCACCTGCTGCTTATTTTCATCAGAACCTGAACAAGCTCTTCTAATGAATGAACCAGTGGTTTTAAAGTCTAACGACTGACACAAGAACACAAAAACCCACCCATGCAATTCATCTTAAGTCTGCCTCATATGTGGAGGGCTGCAATCTTTCTAATTTACTGCAACATCTTCTTAGTTTGGGGGGGTCAGAGGCTATTATCAGCGTATTATAAACATATTTCTAAACAGTACATGAATGGAGAGAAGAGAACTACCAGTCCCACAGTTCTGGAAGCAGCTCTATCTGGTTAACAGACGCAGGTTTTACTAATCTGTGAAAGTAGCAAAGCTAACCGCTGTCATCTGCCAACAAAAATAACTCAGAAAGACTGTACAAAACTAGTTCCAGATGTTTTGCACCAAATTAGATGTAATTTATCCTGTGCACCTTTCAATATTGTGCTGGAACATGAAGGAAAATCTTAGCTGGACAGGAACTTTTCTGCAGCAAGACATTTAAAAGTGCCTCAACAACCCATGACACACAAGTGTCCCCAGATCGGACCAGACCAGACTCCCTCCCATACATGCACTCTATTTTTACAGTTTTGAGAGAGATTTTCCAGTCAATTGCATGTTCAAATGGAGACAGCTTCTTATTTTTGTCATTTATAGAAGAAATGTTGCAATTTCTGTCTTAATTTGCGATTTTTCCATTTTCTTGTTGCAAAAGTATGCATATAAACCCTCACAAACTGCACCGCAGTCACTGCAAAATCAATTATTTTTGTTCCTAGAATAAAAGCTTGTGTGAGATCCTGGAGCGGCTGACTAATGACCCAAACCACTGCTGCTGTGAGACATGAACAGACCTCTTCAGCTGAGTGTGCAGCGACGTGGCCAGTCGGACCATCTCCTCCAGCTCTCTGACCAGTTTGTTCCTCTTGCAGTGAAGCCGCAGCCTGGAATGACACAAAGGTTTGCATGGACAGCTTCAGAAAAAGAAAATGAACACGATCACGTTGTAGTGCTGCAGGTGAGCTTCAGAAACATGACATGTGTCTGGGCTGTATGAGTGGCTGCTTTGTGTTTAGGGGGCGATGGTGTCACCTGCTTGTAGGATCTGTGTTTGGTGGAGAGCAGGCTGCTGGCAGATGTTGATGTGATTTTGGGCGGCAACAGGCCAAAGACAGGGAGCAGCTGATTGTGCTTCAGACTGCAGGTGCGTGTGTGCGTTCTGTCGTTATTTCCTTTGGATTCCTGTATTTGTGTTTCACATTCAGAGACCCTGGTTGGGTCATCTGGGAACTCTGGGGCCCACTGTTCCTGACCAGGGAATCTCTGCACAGTTTGAATCCCACACTTTGTCCCGTTTGCGTCTTTTTAATCACACAAAACTAAAATTTGTGTTCATTCAAGTATACATGCAAGCACTAACTGACAGGCCTGTTGTGTGTGAAAATAAATTTCTGGTTGTCTCGATCTTTGTTTCGCCTCGTTCTTTGTCCTGATTTTGAACCAGCAATGACAGCAGCGCCTTGAAAACAGCTCCAGTTCTCCTGAATGCACGAGGCCACAGCAGCGTGAGGTACACCACCGACCAAAAGCTTTTACAACGCTCAATTTCACCACCTTGTTGTTTTGTTTTTTTTTGTTGAAATTATACAGTTTGATGTCTCATTTTAGGAGTTCCCACTTGGCACTTGGAAGTTGCTTTACTTCGTTCCCTGTTTGATGCTGTCATGTACTCTACTGGCCAAAAGTAGGGCACACCACAGCTCTTCCAGTTTTTAATTAATAAAAAAAAGTTCCAGTCCAGTGAATAGCTCGAAATGGCATGAACATTAACAGGTAGGGTTACCTGGTTACATTTCAGTACAAAGCAAAGCAAGTGCCACACATTTCTGGGAACTTCTGCAGCACAGTTGGGAGAACTTTCTGAAGAATATTTGATAACCATCATAGAAAGAATCCCACGGGTGTGTTCAGCTGTTACAGCTACCAAAGGAGGCTTCTTTGAGTCAAACGTTGGTTTATGTCCCTCACTGTTATTCAACCTCTACATGCTTCCTCCAGATGTTACAGCAATGTTGCTGATCACAGCTGCAGATGACACTCAGATCTACTGGATCTTTCACCAAATGACTCTGGTCCATCAGACCTCTGTCTCTGCTTGGAGCAAGTGAACATCTGGATGCAATCCAGCTTCCTTCAGTTAAATCAGGATCAGACAGAAATGATTCTATCTGGTAACTAAATAGACAGAATGACAGTTGTCTCCCATCTTCAATCCAGAGGGATCAAGTCTACATCCAGGTCCAGAATCTTGGAGTTTTCGTTGACTCAGACCTGAACTTCAGCAGCCACATCAAGGCTGGAACTAAGACAGCTTTTTACCTCCTCAAACTGATCTGTCTTCCACTGGCTACCAGTTACCTACAGAGATCCTTCCACTGGTTTCCAGTTACCTCCAGAATAGACTTTACAGTGTTGTTCGTTTACTGGGTCCAGAATCCATGACTGATCTTCCAGTAGAACATAAACCAGTTGAGCTCTGAGATCTTCAGGCAGCAGTCAGCTGGTAGAAGCTCCAGTTTGGACCAAACCTTCAGCTCCTCTGCTGGACATGGATGAATAAACATTTAAATTATTTGTATTTTATTTAATTATTTAATTATTTTATTTATAACTTTGAGTTGCCTTTGTGTATGAACTTTGCTTTACTAATAAACTTGTTTTGTGGCCTGGCTGCAGTGCAGTTTTTCCCCATCCGTTTACCTGCATCTGTCCTCGTCGCTGTCAGTTACCAACCACTGTGGCTGACCTGCAGCTCGACCCTCTGACCACCACATGTTCTGTTACTCCTCTAGAAGACATTATAACGTAGACCTTTCTGCAATTCTGCTTTGGATTTTTTGAGAATTCTAAATACCCGTACAAGTAATGAATGATGCAACATATTTCCCCAAAGGAGGGATTTAATCAGTTATCCTCGACACATCAGGCTCATTGTAGTTAAATATAATGTCTAATATATAAACATAATGGAAATGTAACACTACACATACAAGGGAGACCCCATATATGATGTCTTACCAATAAAAGGAAGATTGACTTTAACTGTATTCTGTTTGGTGAAACCATCCAGAGACGCCTTCCAGTAATGAAAATAATGTAGAAAAGGGTCTTTGATATTTGGAGTATTTTGTTTTATCAATGTTGCTGAAGTTTTGTGCCAAAACTTTAATGGACGTACAGCTACTGGTTCCCTCACGTAGTTTAGGAAGAAAAGAGCCATGTTCACCTTTGACTCACCTGGTTGCTTCGTCCTCAATGTCAGAAGGTTTTATAAGAAACAATGATGACTTCACAAAGTGGAAAAAGCTTTTCTGTCAAGTGTCTCTTTGATATACGCTAGTGGTCAAGAGTTTTACATCACCCCAGTTCTTCCAGTTTTTTTGTTTTTTGTTTTTTAATAAAAAAAAAATTAAAAAAAAGTTTATGTGGAGTTCAAAATATATAAAGGCAACTAGTGAACTTCCAGAGGTTAACAAAAAAGGTCGGGTTAGCCAAAACTGAAAAGTAACAGACATCTCAGGATCATACAAAAAAAAAATCTTTCTCAGGGAACTTTTTCTAGCTGGATGAATCTGTTTTTTCTTTTTCTGAACAAACACACACTCACGTGCACATTGAGGATGAAACTACATGTCTGGGATTCTCCAACAGCGGCTGGACAACACCCCTGATGTGAGCTAGAAAAACCTACTGCAGGCTTCCCATCTGTTCAGCTCAAGAGTCATGGCAGCGACCCGTCCACACACACACACACAAACACACACACACACACATCACATCATTCATGGCCTCATTCAGAGTAATGCCAACAATCCTTCCCTGGTCACCTTTGAGAGACGCTCCTCTGCTTTGTGTGTTTTTTTGTGAGTTTCTGACAAGTCACGACTTCTTAAGATTTTAGTGATCCCGACTGTCCTCGCAGGCCCGACAGTTGGATGTTGGGAAAGACGGGGAGATTGGTTTGTAGCTAACTCAGAGCGGCGCCTGAGAGCCTTCTAGCGTCCAGAGCACCTCAGGACCCTGACCCTGCAACCAGAACTTTGATCATAAAAAGTATGACGATTAATTTTTCCTCCATCTTCCTGTAATGCGAGGTCCGATGATTGACATATGCAAGCCGCTTCTGAGCCCTCGCATAATTTTGGCTAACACTTGGTTGAGATTTCTAAACAATGAACCCACCAGAGTTCATTTCAGCCATGGATGACATCACTCCATTCAGACTCTATGGAGACGGATGCAGATGACGCACACCAACACTGCTGTCTGAATCCAGTGTAATTTTGTCTTTGAGGCCCCGTTATCTTGCCCAGGACTTCACAAAGATATTGATTTTGACGGATGTTCGTGGACCTGGCGGCAGAGCTCATTGCAGGCTGCTATCACGGAGCTGTCAACCGGACTGCTGAACAGCTGGGGGACTTCAACAGATGTGACATCACCAGCATGTTTCCAAATTTGGAACAGTATGTGATGTCCCCCATGGGCCTAGACAAGATGCTAGACTTCTGTTATGGAAATATACGTAGAGAATATATTTGTAAAGCATGTCCATTGGTCAATCAGACCACGTCATTCTCCTGCTTCCACAGTGCAGACAAAAAACTAATGCAGATGAAATTCAGACGCGACTAGAAAAATCAAGGACATTGGCTCAACTGAAAAACTCAGAGGCTGCATACAACTGACTGACTGGGATGTGTTTATTCTGATCTGAACTTTCTAACAGGCTCAGTCTCCTTCTATCTGACCTTCTGCGCTGATTCTGTCATTCCTTCCAAGCAGGTTAGACTTCCTGCCTCACCAAAACAAAAAGCCCTGGGTGAGAAAAGACTGGAAAATATAACTGAATTTAAAAAGAAGAAAAGAAAAGAAAGGAAAAAGCTGGCTTTCATGAGTGGCAACAGGTAAACAAACAAACAAACAAACAAACAGTTGGAGGGAGAGTTCAGACAGAAATCCAGGCTGGATGAAGTCCAGGAAGGAAACTGTAGAACAGGGAGCACAAAGGAGGCCTGGTGAGAGCTTAAGACCGTGAAGGGCAGAGAGCAGAGAGCTGCCCTGATCCCTGAGCCTTAGCTGCAGAGCAGCTGAACATGTTCTACAGCAGGTTGGACAGCTTTCAATATCAACCCAGCACTTCCAGCACACCCCAGTCAAAAAGACAAAAAACAGAGTGGTCCTCTTTTTGAGTGAACCCACAAAAATCACCAGACCCTGGCAAACTAAGTCGCTAGAGGAATGTGCCAATCAACTCGGCATGTCATGACCCAACTCTTTCAGCTGCGTTTGGACACAGATTTTGTCTCTTACACATGGAAAGAGTCAACCATTACACCACCAGTGGTGCTTACATCTGTTCTATGCAAATGCATGGAACTGGTGGTGCGTGACCTGCTCACCTCTTCAGCTGCAGACAAACTGGATTTACTCCGGTGTGCTTATGAAGCACACCGAGGACTGGAAGACGCTGTCACCAAAACCATGGACCAATCCAGGACTTTTAATACAGTTAGCATAAACGCTTTACCAAACCGCCTCACTAAACTACAGATTAGCCCGGCGCCGTTTCAGTGGGTCAAAGACTTTTTACAGGACAGACGACAGCGTGTCATGGTTATCGGTAAAAAGATCGGTAAAAGATCTACCAACAGTGTCCTAAATAAATACAGGAGTCCCACAAGGATGTGTTTTATCTCCTATCGTATTCTCCACTTACACAAACAACATAACCTGCAACATGGACAACATGTCTCGTCAGACTCGGCAGCTTTGTATCACCAGAAGGTGGACTCACCCATCACTCTCTTCAAGGAGCAGGTGGATGTCTTCAGGTACCTGGACGTTCAGGTGGACAGAACACCCAACAACAGCTGTCTGCTGAGGAAGCTAAAGAGCTTCATCCATCCACCCAGTTTACAAATAACTCTGAGTCAGTTCTCACCTGCAGTATTTCATCTTGGTACACTTTTATCTCTGTTAAAGACAAACTGTCACAGGTCACCAGACATTCAAGCAGAATAACAGTCTTCACCTTCAGATGGAAAGCCTCCACGATCACCCATGATCCCTCACACCCACTCCACATTTCATTTCAGATCCTCCTGTCAGGCCGTCGTTACGGTCCTCCAGCAAGGACAAACTCACTGAAGAAAATCCTTCTTCTCAACTGCCGTCAACATTATTAACAAAGAATAATGGACTCTCAGCGTCTTTAATCTATTTGCATACTAATGCTCTGGAACAATTTTCACATTCATTGCAAGTGTTGTTTTTAAACTGTGTCCTTTTTAGAGTCACGTCAAAGGCACATTTCCACTGCTCTTGAAATGGACAATGAAGCTCTTCTGATTCTGATTTGACAACATTTAAAGGAATATTCTGGAGTTAAAGCTGAACAAAATCATTTTATCATCACAAAATACAAGACACAGTTGTCTTGTAATGAATATTTGATTATTTTTAGTAACTATGGATCAGGAGGTAAGTCTCAGGCAGGTTTTTAAACGTAAGAGGAGGATGCAGGTCTCTCCTTGTTGTTGTTGGACAAGTATGTTTGAGCTGGTTTTACTAAAAACCATGAAACAGGTACACAAATAAAATAAAAGCACAAAAACAAGACAATAAATACCAGCAGACAGTCAAAATATAAATTATGACCTTTCTAAAAGCCTGCCTGTACAGGTATGTTTTAATATGTTTGTTAATATGAGTCTCTCAGGTCCTGATGATGAGTTTTCCACTGCCTGGGTGCAACAGACGAAGAGGCTCTGTTGCCTCCAGAAGACCCTGGTCAGCAGACCTGAGAGACCTACTGGGGACATGAAGGCGTAGGAGTTCAGACAAATACTCTGGTGGCTGACCACGAAGAGCTCTGAAAGGTAAAATCCAAATTGGAAGCAGGTGCAGCGAGGCCAAGACGGTAGTTATATGGGAACTCCTCCCAGATTTAGGACGCAGCGTTCTGCACTAACTTCAAGCAGTTGATAGCTGTCTTACTCAGTAAATAAAGAGTTGCAGTAGTCCAGCTGTGATGACACCAAAGCGTGTACAATCAATTCCAGGTCGGATCGCGACACAACGGTTCTCAGTTTGGAATGTTTTTACGATCAAAAAAACAAAAGTGAGACAAAGAGTGAATGTTTGTCAAAACTTACAGACCCAATGCAGTCCTTCACCACAGAAATGCTGCTGTCAGGGGCAAATGAGAACCTCAGTTTTCTTGGTGTTTAACTGAAGGAAACTGTTTGACAGCCAGACCTTAAAAGCTGACAAACAATCATGCCACATGTTTAGACCATTAAATTGTGTCAAGGTTAAAAGAATACTATAACTGAATGTCATCAGTGTACATGTGATGTCCTGAAACTGACTTATAATTTTGCCAAGAGGCAGCATATACAAAGAAAACAAAACTGGACCTTAAACTGAACCCTGAGGCACTCCACAGGACAGGAGGATGGACGAAGACATAAAAGTTCTGCCAGAAATGTATCAGGCAGACCTACGGAAGAGTATTAGGGCCACTGAAGAAAAATAAAAGTAGAATTCTGCCTGATGTACCGACATGGCCTCTAAGCGTGTCTATAAGGATGCCATGATCCACAGTGTCAAATGCTGCACTGAGGTCAAGCAGCACCAGGACAGTACATTTACCGGAGTCAGACGCCATCAGGACATCATTAGATACTCGAAGGAGATCTGTTTCGGTTGAAATGTCTCTGACGATAACCGGACTGGAATTTGTCAAAGATCTTGTGCTCATTCAGAGCAGGGATGAGCTGGTTAGCTGCAGCTTTCTTTAAGAGCTTTGAAACAAAAGGCAACTTAGAAATGGGCCTAAAGTTTTGTGGAGAAGCCGGATTCAGGGTGTGCTTTTTAAGAAGTGGTTGAACAACTGCCTGTTTAAAATAAGAGTGGAAGCAACTGGAAACTAGAGAATAATGGGTAATACTGGGCTGGAGGAGGTCTTCATACCACATGCTAGCTCAGTTAACTGTAGCAGGGAGATGGGCACATAATGGTCCATTATTGGCTGCTGATTAGAGGGGGCGGGGAGAAGGGCAGAAAGGCTCATGCTTGTGCGGAAAATTATTACAGTTGTACTCAGTGAAGACAGGAGCAGCAGGCAACTGGGAGGAGACGAGGATGTGGATAGTGTCAAAAGCAACTTTAGGATCACTCTTATTGGAGGAAATAAGGTCTCTAAAATAAGAAGCTCTGGCAGCCAAGCTGACTTCAGGTCGTCAGTATTCACAGGAAAAACTGTTTTACACTGAAGATAAAATAAAAAGAAAAGAAAAACAGGTAAAAGACAGACTTTAAAACATAAAATGTGGATAAAAATTAATAGAAAAATAAAATGAAAATCAACATCTCCTACTGGGTTGAACTGAGATCCAGGCAGGGTTAGGTTGGGGATCAGGAGGGAAAGGTGGGGTTTTAAAAATTAATGACCCAACTCCACACAGCTACTAAGAAGAGGGGAATCTGCGGGTCTGTTGACCTTTGGTCTGTTTGCTTCTGGTTGGTGCTGCTTCAAGAGCTGCATGCCTGATCCAGTCAAACAGACAAACGTGACTTCGGTAACACAGGTTCAGCTTTGTGGGTTAGTGCCGGAGCATCTCCTCATTTACATAAATTTTGTGTTGCTGCAGCTGCTTGAAGCTTTATTGTGCAATATTTTAAGAGCACAGATGCTTAATTTATTAGTAAGATGATGCATATGTATTAGCCACAAACAGTCCCTGAATTACAGCTCAGAACTATTTTCAACTTGTGAAGGTCGTAAATCCTCCCCGTCTGAAAAACTTACAGAAGTAAACTGCTACAAACTGACTTCAATAATAAACTAGGAGTCTGTGCTAATTCTAATAGTGCATTCAGTGTAAATGAACACGGACGATGCCTCACCATTAAAAGACAGAGGTATAAGACAGATTATCAACGTTAAAAGGGAGGAAAGCAATGAAGTGGGTTTAATTGGCTAACTGTCAGAGAGACGGATGCAAACGCCCAACATGCTTCACAGAAATGTCTCATCTGTAGGCTGAGGAGGACATGCTTTAAAAATTGCATTGCAATGAACTGGATAATGGAACAGAAGGTGTTTGATATTTAATGCTGGGAAGAAAGACGGCCCAGTACATTAAAACAAAAAAACACAGCTGTGGTTGTTATAGTGAAGGGCCCATCACAGCGCTTCCTGTAATGAGTGGAAGGTAGAGATTTACATACTGTTACAAGAGTGAAAGTTAAGTACTTTAAGAACATACTTATACAGTACAAGTGTTTCAAAAGTACGTGTTTGCAAAAATTGACCGTGGCTGGACGCGATAGCAATTTCAGGGTTACCGAGCTTTGGCGGACGATGACAACGGAAATTCAAAGTAGCACACCAGGCCCACACCAGTTATCATACGGACCAAACAAAATCGGTTTGTTGAGAGCAAACGTAATTGTGCACAAACCCAATGAAAGGAGAGCGTAGGACGGAAAGTAATTTGCATGAAAAATAATCTTCCTTTCCAGGAATAAATGCGATGGAGAAGGTGCTTCAAATCTGACAACTTGCGATCACTCAGTCTTAAATGGTAACAGCTAAAATGAACTGAAGTAATACTGCAGGTGATATTCACAGCTGCCAGTGAGTGAAAGAAACATTGGATGGCCAAGTTGTCCACCTTACACATGTCAGGGTACATGAGTATTTCAGACCAGGACTGGTACATAGAGATCAGCCTGGAGCCCAAAACGTAGGATATGCCCTGTTCAGACCTGGTGTTAGCAGCCGTACAGAACGAGCCGATCGTAAGTGGATGGCTGTAAGCCAGCGAGCATCTACATCCCTACGCTTCAGCTGAGTCCTACCAGGAAGTAGGCTTTGTTGCATTTCCTTTCCAAATCAATAGCAAATGCCCGCTGAGCTCCACGTTAAAATGCTCAACTCTGCAACAGAACTAAACTTACTTACAGCCTGGTTTTGGTCTCGAAAGTTAGATTTTACAGCCAAGAAAACTGTTTTTTCACAAGATCAGGTAAAAATATATCAATTAGCAGCAATTGGTATTTTGTTGACTTCTTATTGGAGCTTAGTCATATTTTGAAGAGAATATGTTGTGTTGTGTTCTTTGTGCAGACTGGGTCAGCTCAGCAGCCATGCTAACCGTGTGTCAGCTACATGCAGCGGTCTTTTCTGATGTCACCACTAGAATGACCTTTGAAACAGGCTGACTTCTCAGCACTGATCATCCCACCCTTCAACATTAGACACCATGCAATATGAGGAAAACAGCTTTAAAATCACTCTGTAGAAGACCTACTGATTGCGCCATGGACGGTTTTGTTCAGTAAAAAGCAATGTATGCTTCAAAGCGGGCATTAACATATGTATCCTCTTGACTGACAACTTGTGATATGTGCAAATAAACAACCATATATCTACTTGCAAACACCACACAAAATATACTTTTATTTGTTTTTCATTTTACTCGTGGTACGCAGCATCTATTCAAGAATCTATTCAGTATCATCTTGACAGGCATTGTTCGTCAAGTGGTTACTTGAAGGACATACATGATTTTGCCTATTGTTGTAACGCTAGCGTAAAATGCCAAAACCCAACATGCAGCCAAGACGAGGAGAGTTTTCATTTACAAAGTATTTATTGGAAAGACAACAGATGGCATGAATTGGTCCCGCTTAGAGTTGTTCTGGTGGGTCAGATGCTACAGAGTCCAAGAATCCACCATCCAAAGTCTCGTGATCCAAAAGGCAGTCCAGGGTCAT